>JARYGA010004080.1:0-23642 GCA_030545235.1 Helianthus tuberosus
TACCCAATCTTCCGATCTAGGTCCGGTTAATTAACATAGTTACCTATATTAGGTGCCGTTTGATTCCGTGATCTCTAGCATTGCTTGGTGGTTATCCTAGGACTTCTGAGCAATCTCAAGTGAGTACATAGACCCCTCTTTTACTATTTTCCAAACTGTTTTGGGGTGGAACACATGTGCCTACTTGTTACTTTCATGCTTTCCTGTTTTCACATCATATACCGACTATGTTTGTTAGTACATTATAGTACATGATTTCATTACATTTCATGCTATGTATGTCCATTGCGTGCATACTTAGTACATTATTTTACATTACATTTTGTTGCATATGCTCATCTAGTATATGAACACATTATATTACATTTTGAACCGTTTATAATCATTTGATGTGATCCGTTGATATCTGTGAACCGTTTGTATCTGTGAACCGTTTGTATCTGTGAACCGTTTGTATTTGTGAACCGTTTGTACCTGTGAACCGTTTGTATCTGTGAACCGTTTGTATCTGTGAACCGTTTGTATCTGTGAACCGTTTGTATCTATGAACCGTTTGTATCTGTGAACCGTTTGTATCTGTGAACCGTTTGTATCTGTGAACCGTTTGTATCTGTGAACCGTGTGAACCGTATTTGACTATACATGAACATTTCTACACTTGTTAAACATTTCATCTTGATAGTTTGGTTTGAGTAAGTGATTAAGTAACGAGGCGTGTGTAATATGATACAAGCATGGTGGATACGCCGCTGGTACTTCCTATATATAAGTGTTTGTATGGTATTACATATCGTAGCGTTATTTAAATCATTTCAGTTTGAGACATATAACAGTTTATACAAATAACATACTTTTTACAATACATTGTTTTACAAGCAACTTATCTTATACAAACTCATTTTACAATGGTTATTCATTTAACCATACATTATTCTCTTATTTACACATATCATCTGATCTTATCGTTTTTCAAATGATTTACAAAACAAAGCAAATTACAAGGTTCATGACTAAACATTTTCTCAAACATAAGTCATGAAACCTATTTTCACAAAACCTATGTATCTCACAGGCATTTTTATGCTGACGTACCTATTTTCACATGTGTTTTTCAGGAACTGTTGCATAAGATGATCAAGATACACATAGGCAGACTTGGGCTTTAGTGACAATAAAAGATGCAAGACTAGTTAATTATGTTGTATTTCTTTGTTTGTTAAGACATTGTAACACCTTTAATCAATAAAACAAAACTTCATTTGCCATGGATTTGAGACAATTAATTCTGTTACAACACTCCCCGATGTTTCCGCCACGTTTTGTATGTTCTACGTGGTCGGGGTGTGACAATTGATACTTGTGTGATAACTATTATTTATAAGAAAATTCTATTAAAGGTAAGTGATCATCCCAATTACCTTCGAAATCAATTACACAAGCTCTAAGCATGTCCTCCATTGTCTGAATCGTCCTTTCACTTTATCCGTCCGTTTGAGGATGATAAGCTGTGCTTAACTTTAACTTGGTTCCCATTGCTTTTTGGAAACTTGACCAAAAATGAGAGGTAAATCGGCTATCTCTATCAGAAACAATTGATAAAGGAATGCCATGTAAAGAAACAATTCCATTTACATATAATTTGGCTAGTTGTTCCATACTAAATGTTTCCTTCATTGGTAGAAAATGAGCTGACTTGGTTAGCATATCTACAATCACCCAGATTGTATCATTTCCTTTCTTAGTTTTGGGTAATTTAGTAACAAAATCCATTGTTATCAATTCCCATTTCCACACTGGCATTTCTAACTGTTGTAGAAATCCTGAGGGTTTCTGGTGTTCAGCTTTGACTTGTGAACAAGTTAAACATTTAGAAACATAGGCTGCTATGTCCTTTTTCATTCCTATCCACCAGAAATTCTTCCTTAAATCCTGGTACATTTTATCATTTCCTGGGTGCATCGTATACTTAGATTTATGGGCTTCTTCTAATATACGATTACGCAGGTTTTCTAATTTAGGTATCCACATTCTCTTTTCATGGAATCTCCAAATTCCATCTGTCCCTTGTTCTAATTCTTTTAGCATACCTTTTAGCTTTTCAGTATCTTCCTTGATTACTGATTCTTGTGCTTCTCTTATTTGATCATTTAAATCTACTTGTAGATTTAATTTAAGAGAACGTATCCTTTTTGACTTTTCATGATACTTTAGGCTTAAAGCATCTGCCACTACATTTGCTTTTCCTTCATGATACTGGATACCACAATCATAGTCACTAAGCATTTCCATCCAGCGTCTTTGTCTCATATTCAACTCCTTTTGTTTGAAGATATACCTTAAACTCTTATGATCAGTGAATATGGTAAACTTACTACCATAAGGGTAATGTCTCCAAATCTTAAAAGCAAAAATTATAGCTCCTAACTCTAAATCATGGGTTGAATAATTCTCTTCATGATTCTTAAGTTGTCTAGATACGTAAGCTATAACCTTTTAACGTTGCATTAATACACATCCGTAACCTAATTTAGAAGCGTCACAATAGACTACAAAATCTTCAGTTCCTTCTGGTAATGCTAGTATGGGTGTATGGGTTAATCTTTTCTTAAGGATTCTAAAGGCTTCTTCTTGTTTTAATCCCCATTCAAACTTAACAGATTTACAGGTTAGCTTAGTTAAGGGAATGGCTATTCTAGAAAAATCTTGAATAAATCTTCTATAACAACCGGCCAATCCTAAGAAACTTCTAACTTCGGTTGGTGACTCAGGGGTTTTCCATTTAGTAATCGCCTCGATTTTTATGGGATCCACTTGAATTCCTTCATGATTGACTAGGTGTCCAAGAAATTGTACATGTTCTAACCAAAATTCACACTTAGAAAATTTAGCATAAAGCTTTTCTTTTCTTAATAAACTTAAAAGTGTGTGCAAATGCTTTGCATCATCCTCTTTATGCTTAGAATAAATGAGAATATCATCTATGAAAACGATTATGAATTTATCCAAATATGGCTTACATATTCGGTTCATCATGTCCATAAATGCAGCTGGGGCATTGGTTAAACCAAATGGCATGACAGTAAATTCATAATGGCCATACCTCGTTCTAAATGCGGTTTTAGGAATGTCCTCTTCCTGTACCTTTAATTGATGATATCCTGACCTTAAATCGATTTTAGAGAAAAATCGAGCTCCTTGTAGTTGATCAAACAGATCATCGATTCTCGGAAATGGGTACCGATTCTTAATCGTAACCTTGTTTAATTCACGGTAGTCAATGCACATACGCATTGATCCGTCCTTCTTTTTAACAAACAATATCGGCGCTCCCCATGGTGATGAACTTGGCTGTACAAATCCTTTTTCTGACAAGTCATCCAATTGTTTCTTTAGTTCCTGCATTTTAGCGGGTGCCAAACGGTAGGATACTTTGGCAATTGGTGTTGTTCCTGGTATTAAATGGATTATGAATTCGACTTCTCTATCTGGAGGTTGCCCTGGCAATTCTTCTGGAAATACATCTGAAAACTGAGATACTACTGGGATATCGTTTAAATCCTTTCCTTTAGTGTTAGTGATTATGGAAATCAAATACACTATAGAACCTTTTCTTATATAACTTGCAGTTTTCATCAGAGAGATGAATTTTGTTGTTCTAGATGGTTTATCTCCTTTAATTGTGATCGTTTTACCTTTTGGTGAATTTACTTGGATTGACTTTTGATCACATAAAATACTGGCTTTATTGGCTATTAACCAATCCATTCCTAAAACAACATTGAATCCTGCCAGGTTCATGGGATAAAGGTTTGCAATAAATTTCTGATTTAAAATTTCTATTCTTGCTCCCTGCAAGATTTCAGAAATCCTAACTGTTTCTCCATTAGTTGTCTCTACTAAGCATTCTTGTGGTAGTTTAGTTAATGACTGATTTAGAAATTTGCAAAATGATGTATTAATAAAACTTTGGTTCGCACCAGAGTCAAATAATACTTTAGCAAAAATATCATTAACTAAAAACGTACCAGCTATGACATCTGGAATCAATTTGGCTTCATCTGTAGTCAGAACAAATGCTCTAGCATTTTGAGTATTCTTGTTGTTTGTAGCTGGAGCTAATTTTGGGCAATTAAGCTTGATATTACCTTGTTCTCCGCAGTTGTAACATATCCTGTTGTTACCTTTCTTCCTGTAGTTTTCTTCCTTGTGTCCCGATATTTTGCAAAAGTTACAGTATATGGAGCATCTTCCTGAATGCTTTATTTTGCAATTCATACAGTAAGGTGTAGAGGTAGAACCTATATTTTTCCCACGATTAAAATTTCCTGAACGAAATTCTTGTGTGAGCTTCTGGGTTAGGTTCCTTCTTTGATCCTCTTCTTGGGTACGGACTAATTCATCTGTCAATGTATTTGCTAATTCTACGGCTTCTTCTATGGTTTGAGGTCTAGCTGCCTTGACTACATGTCTTATCTCCCCGATTAATCCCCAAATATAACGGGAGGTTAACACTGGTTCTGGTGAAGCAAGAGTTGGCACTATTCTAGCATATTCGAAGAATATTTTAGTGTATCCCTACTTATCCACACCAGTCATCCTAAGGTTTAGGAATTTGTTTGCTATCTGTTCTTTCTCATTGGGTGGGCATAATTTCCTTTCTACCTTGTTCTTAAATTCTTCCCATTCCATATTGTAAGTTCTATCACTTCCTCTTGATTGGAGGATAGTGTTCCACCATTCTAGTGCTGAATTCTTAAATAGGTTAGAAGCAAACAATATCTTATCTTCTTCAGCACACTTGCTTATTCTAAAGACTGCTTCAGTCTTCTCTATCCAGCGTAGAGTTGCAATGGCCCCTTCGTTGCCCGAGAATTCCATTGGTTTACAAGACCAGAATACTTTATAAGAACAACCGTAAGACACGGTTCTTCTTCTTTTGGGAATAGGCATTTGAAGTATAGGTCCATTGTTCACGCTGTTTTCTGTTTCAATTGGTCGCTTACTGCTATGCTTACTTTTATTATTCACTTCTTGAATAGTTTGAATAATAAATGGC
This sequence comes from Helianthus tuberosus, assembly GCA_030545235.1. Classification (NCBI taxonomy): domain Eukaryota; kingdom Viridiplantae; phylum Streptophyta; class Magnoliopsida; order Asterales; family Asteraceae; genus Helianthus; species Helianthus tuberosus. Next base: position 5,057 of record JARYGA010004080.1, read on the forward strand.
ATTGCATCTATGATTCCTTGTGCTACTATATGTTGAACAACACTATTATCCATTTGGTTTCCATTGTTATTGATGCTTGGATTCTCATTAACCACGTTAATGTTACTCTGGTTATCATTATTCAGATTTCCTTGATTTCCTTCGTCGGCCATCTGAATTTTAAACATTTATCCCATATTAATATCACAAGATAATATTTAATATAGTTAATCACATGATACGCAATCTAGCCAAAAACGTCGATCATTGCGACTTGTACTCTATTTTCATATACTAAGCGTCTATTACACACTAGTACTGAAATAAAATTACAATACCAACAGAAATAGAATCACACTAATAGTAATATGCATTCGTACACACATATTTTATTTTATTTTATTTTATTATATTATTACTATTACTGTCTCCTCCATCACATCATGGATATGGATTTATCCAAAAATCCATATTGCGCTCATCATATTTCCATACGAGACGCTCTCCCACATGACGCATTCTCTCACTGCTTTCTAAAATTTCCTCCCCAAAAGTCCTAAGTTCTTGGACGTTTTCTGCACTCATTGGGGGTGCAGGTTCTAGGACTGGGTTCGTAATCTGGGGTGCGGGTTCCTGATATGGGGGTGAAAGTGCATGAAATCGGTAAGGATCTTCTAAGATCTCCCTAATGTAGTTATCATGCTAATAGGGATCTAAAGGGTCCATACCTGAATAGGCTCCTATGTTCTGTATGGGTGTGTCTTCATGTATAGGGTAACGTTGCACAAAGTCCTTATTATCTTCCCACCAGGGGTCATAATTTGGGTCTAGGGGGTTTGGTGCAGGTACCCTAGGGATTTCTTCTGGGTTAAAATCATGCATCTCCACTTGGTTTTCAGGATTTTCTATCTTCATGGGTTGGTCTGGGTTTAGTGGTTGTGGGGCTACTAGTTGTTCCAGACTTGGGTCAGCAGCAGTTGTAGCTTGGATATGGAAATTGGCTAGGCTTCTATTAAGCATATCCTGTGTATGGGCATCGGTTTTTCGCTTAGCGACTACTAAAACTCTTTGCTGTTGCAACTTTCGCATTCTTTTCCTACGTGCAAAGGCTTCCTTACTGAACCATCCTCGTATCTTATGAGGGAATGGCTCGTCTGATTGAGCTTTAAAGGAAAATATCCATTCTTCCTGATCAACAGAATACCCAGAAAGGGCAGGCTGTGAAGAGGTACCTTCACTCCTAGGTGAATCAGACAACTGACGACTCATTCTGAGGGTCCTTGATCACTCATACTGTAAACTAACAAATAGTAAAATAACACATAACAAATAATTGCAGTTATGCACTTATTTCCGTAATTTATTTCCTAACACAAAATTTATAATTTAAGTGTCAGCAGAACACTTCTTTGGCTCAGACCAGTGGCTAGGCTCTGATACCACCTTCTGTCGCAACCCCCGATCCCTTATCTATCCCGGGAACGGGCGGACGCGAACTCAGATTTTCGGTGGTATCAGCTGCGTTAATTTGGCAGCGGAAATTACATCAGGACCGTAGTTAGGAAATGTTTATCAGAGTAAAACCATCATATTTAATATTAATAATCACATGGGTAACGCCCAAGTTTCTTATTACAATACATTTATAGGGATAAACCCTATTTTATTGAATTTAAAACATCGTTTATTAGGTAACTTTTATAACCACATTTTTCCCAGGCCTTCAGTGCTCTCCAGCTGGCTTTTTACTAATTGGCTGTCACATTGTGTTACCTGAAACGCGTTTTAAAAACATTTGTCAGCGGGAAATACTGGTGAGTGAATCCCAGTTTAATCAAGAACATTTTATCAATTAAAACAGTATTGAGAGCGATCACATTGTTTATGTCTACACAATTACTCATTCAGTACTGTCAATCCTGACTTGTGGATCATATTACACATTGGCTAACTCATCGTCCAATGGTAACGTACTGTCATCCCCGACTTACTACATGTAGTAGTACATTTTGTATACAAAACCCCAACATACCGGCAGTAATTGAAGAACTACAAAGACTCTGTCACACCCCTCAAAATCCACCCGCGGAATACTACCGCTTGGAGGCGTGACATAACCAGGATCAAGCCACCAATCATATTGAACATAAGTAAAAGTCATTCATTAATACGATAGGTGTTTACAAAACCAAATATAAACAAGTGTGTAGCGGAAGCATTAATGTAAAACCCAACATAAGTTTAAGTACAAAATGTCATAATGTTTAACAACACATTTCACGATCCATGTCCACAACGACCGTGCCTCCCGTGCAAGCTCCAAAAGTACCTAAGGTCCTGCAAGGCATGTAACAGAGAGTCAACAACTAGTTGAGCGAGTTCACAGTAGATTATTTAGTTATAACGTTCGTATCGTAAATCGTAAGTTCGTTTAATGATCATGTATCGTATGTAACAGCATCGCGGCCCTCTAGGCATGTTTGCGAAGTTTAGTGGGGGTTTCCCAAATGTTTATAGACTAGTTATATTTGTATCGCGGCCCTCCAGGCATGTTTGCGAAGATTTAAGTATAGTTCGCGGCCATTCCAGGCATGTTTGCGAAGATTGTTCTAGTATAGTTCGCGGCCATTCCAGGCATGTTTGCGAAGATTGTTCTAGTATAGTTCGCGGCCATTCCAGGCATGTTTGCGAAGATTGTTCTAGTATAGTTCGCGAGTCTAATAGTATCTACCATTGACCTTCCTCTCCCGAGGTCAATGGTATGTAATTCCGATAACTCTTAAGCATGAATAATCAATCAACCCATTCCCATCCCCGGAAATCCCATGCCTTGGTAGAAGTGTGAACTCACATTGTTTTGCTCGGTATGCTAGGTATGTGCTCAAGGTAAATCAATCACGTCCTAGGGTATGCACGTATACAAAATTAGTTTGTATTCACGGAGTTGGCACATAAGTATAACCATAGTGGACAACGCATCAAAAAATCACCAGGTAGTACATTGCATATATTTAAGATCATACAAGCCAGGCATAGCATCTAACAGCAGTTAGTTAACTCAGTTAAGTCTTAACAGAATCAAATTACCAAACAGTTTACCCAGTCGGCGAAACACCCCTGTTTCGCCGTGAAACCCTTTGACGAAACACTTCTGTTTCGTCGACTACATTCCTGGCGAAACACCAATTCTGTTTCGTCGCTAACCCTTTGGCGAAACACAAATTCTGTTTCGCCGCACAATCCACTTCGTGACCCAATTCAGTTTCGTCGTGAATCAGTTACGTACATAAACCCTAATCGCCGATACAACAGTTTTACAGAAATCATTCAATCCTCGCTCAATATAATGAGTCTTATGTTACTAACCATTAATCTATGCATCTCAACCGAAGCATCAATGAAACAGGGATCATATCATCATCATCATCATCAATAAAATCATGTAATCATCACAAAACAACACTCATAAAATCCATACTCTATGCATACCCGCTAACATGCATAATCATTGAGAGGTTCATGAAACCCTAAGTATTCATCATACACATATACTCCTATAATCCAGAAATCAAGCATATACACAACATGTATAAAGAAAACAAAGAACAAAGAAACCGATTAGACGAGCACGCACTAACCGAGATATCCGGGATGAACAAGGGAGGATTTCGAGAGAGAAAGATGATGGTTGAAGATGGTTATCGCCTTCACAGAGTGGAGAGTTCTAGGGTTTCTATTTTAGTTCAAAGTGTGAAACAGGGAGTCGGTTCACGTTAATATACACGAATTACCGTTCTGGGCCCTTAATGGGCTTGGCGAAACTGGGCTTGGCGAAACAGACTTCTGTTTCGTCGAGATGCTTATGACGAAACAGTCTGTTTCGTCGGGTCCTGTCTGTTTCGTCGAGTCCTTTTATGTGTTAACAGTTTAAGTTTTCAACAGGTTTCATGTTATACAGCCAAACACAAAATCATGCAACCACAATGCATTCATAAAAAAAAACGTGTACAGTTACAAGTTAAACAAGTCAAACAACTACACAGTCAAAGTCAACGTGCACTAAATGTGAAAGTGAAAGTCGGAAGCTCGAGTTGTCACAGACTCAATCTGTTAGTGCATTCATCTGTCAACTACGTCTTATATCGTGTCTCAGTTCGTTGCGAAGATTGGTCAAACATGATGTCATCATGACATCATCCAAGTGATGTCACAATGACATAATCACACAAAAGACAAAAAGTTTAGATTGTAAAATGTTAGATTTCAGTCAACATGTATTAAAACTAGGTATCGCTCATTTGTCAAAGTCAGATTCCGCTCATATGTCAAGATAGGGTATCGCTTTTATGGCATGTAATAGGTATCGCTTATGTGTCAGTGTACACATAAGCGAAATCATCACTAGTATATAAGGGGCACATGTTAGTTCATTCGATACGCGACCTCTGAAAGTGTAACGAAGTGCTGCCGGTTTTCTGTCAGGTTGTAAACATTGTTAAACGAAATATAATAGACAGATATTAGATTATCAAGCTGTGTTTGTGTCCGTTTCTCTGATTCCGCCTTTGAACCGGACTTAAACTCTTCGAATCGACTCAATCGGGTCAAACAACGATCCAACAAGTGGTATCAGAGCCAGTGAAGAAGAGTTTTTTACAATTCAGCCGAAAAATCTGTTTCTACACCTTTCTTTTTCGAAAAACAAAAATTTTTACGGTCGGAATCGCTTTAAATTCACACAGTGTGTTCGTAATCATGTATAAGTAAATCCTTGAAAGTTTCAAAGCTTGAATCGACCTGAAACATCGAATTTTTGAGGTTTCGCTTTTACGGTCACGTTCAAAAAATGACATCAGCAGGAAGGTTCGCTTATGTGAACAGTTAATTCCGCTTTTGTGACCACTAGGTATCGCTTTTGTGACAATTGAGATTCCGCTCTTGTGTCACTTGAGGTTCCGCTTTTGTGACAACCAGGGTCTCGCTTTTGTGACAACTAGGGTATCGCTTATTGTGACACTTAGAATTTTGTGTACATCGAATTACGTGAACCGTTTGAAAAGTAAATTGAATTGTGTGATACTTTAAACAAGGTTGTCAGTTGGTTGGAATATGTGATCATGTGAATACGTCGGTTTGTGTGTAAATGTTGAGATAAACTTTACAATCGATTTGTCAGTTAGCCTGTGATTCATATTCGATTTATGTGATAGTTCAGTTTGGAGGTCTAATAGTTGAGGAATGTTGTCTGTTTGTTGCATGTGATTTTGGTCTTACAATAACAAGATATAATCAGCTCATGTGATCAATTTTAATGTTGTCAGCATTAGTGTTATTTTAGGTCCAATCACAATTGATTCTCAATTTAAAATCTAAACATGGTATTGATTTCATTGAAATGTGAATAGTTGTCGGCTAGTATAATTGTCCACTAAATTTAGAGGTCCAATCAGAAAATAATAGGTTAAAAATTCAATTGATACTAGATTTCATGTGACTTTAATTGAACGGCCCAATCAAGTGATAGTGTAGACAGCCCATGTGACTTCAAATTTTTGGCCAAATAGTTTGTGTTGGGTATTAATTGTGTCGGTTTAGTGCTGTTGTAGGCCCAATCAGAATTAGATATACATTGTTGTTGTCGGTTATTTGCAAAAGTGTTTGTTGAAATAGTGTAGTGATATATCAGTTTGTCAGTTGTCACTTGTCGGTAATCAGGTCACAAGGTTTGGAGCACAGTTTAATCAATACGTTTGATCGGTCAAGTCATTTTGTGTGGTCAAGTTGCGTGATAATTGTCCAGTTCATACGGTTCGGAGTTCAAAGATTTCGAAGGGTTAGGTCAATTGAATTCATTCCGGGTCATATCAATCCGTACAGTTGGTCAACGTTCAGTCCACACACAAAATCATCAGTTCGAGTACCAGTTTGTTTCAGTTAATTGAAAAAGCCTTTAAACTGATTGTGTTTGTGTTTATGTATTGTCAGGTTTGCATTATGGCTGAGGAATTCTTCAATACGTTTTACAACGCGTTCGCAACCGAATCGTCTGATGTAGCAAATGTTACACCAAAAACCATCACGAAAGCACTCAACGAAAACATCAAGCATGATAACTTTTACGGAACTCACTCAAAGCCACCAACTCTTGATAGCATTGAGGATTATACCTGGTGGAAAGAATGTTTTATCAACTGGGCGAAAGCGTATGCTCATGAAAGCTGGTTTTGCTTGGAGTATGGTTATGAAAAACCAAAAGACGAGAAAGGCGATTTACCATCGAAGCAGAGAAGAACCAAAGTTGATCGAAGACAAGCCGAGAGAAAAATCAAGAGCATATGCAGTAATCTATCCTGATGAAGGATTTGACTGGAGCACAGTGTGTCCAGAATAAGATCGTTTAGAGAATGTTCGTAAAACAACTCAAGGGAGAGCTATGACAGAAGAAAGAAAGTTTGTTTTTGTTGCTAAGATTCAAGATGAAAACAAAGACAAAGACACTACTGAAGTCCATGAAGAAAAAGTTGAGATCAAAGAGAAAACTCGAGAAGAGATCTTGAGTGAGAAGACTTACAGAGAAAGAAATGTGGTCTACAACAGAATGGATGATATGCAAGAGGAGTATGAGATGGCTGTCGGTAGCAAAAGATGGGATAAAAAGAGAGAATGTTATTATAACAGAGAAGGAGAACCGGTTGTTCCCAAGAAAGACATAATCTTCGATGATGTTCTTCTCAAAGTCCCGTTGAGAGCTGAATACTATAGAAATGTGATGAAAGATGACACATACGTTAAGAGGTATGAAAAAGAGATCAGATATGCCATGTTATCGTGTCTGAGAAAAAGGGATGAGGAGAGAATGAAAAAGAATGTTGAAGAAATGGTGAACAATTTGAAGAAAGATGCTGAAGAAGTTAAAACAGAAACTGTTGAAGTTGAAACTGTGAAGGAAATCAAAAGTGAAGAAGTTGTTGTGAATGAAGAGGTTGAGAAAGCTGTTACTGAAGAACAGCAGATTGAAGAAGAGGTGAAGAAAGAAGAAAAAGAAGAAAAGAATGAGAATGAGGAAGCTGATAATGTTGGTGATGAAGTCGGTGTTGAAGAAAAGCAGAATGTTGCTGAGCAGACAGAGGTTGCTGAAAACACCGAAGTGCCAATCACTGAGGTAAATTCTGATTTTGAAAACTTGAAACTGATTGATCAGTGCAAGAAATGCATGGAACCGTGCAGAGCTTGTACTGAAAAAGATGAGCAATTTAGAACAAGAGATCTTGAGTTCACAAAAATTGAAAAGATTTTCAAAGAAAAATGCAAAGAAATGCTAGAAAAAGAAAAAGTTTTTAAAGAAAATGATGAGAAAATTTCAGAAAAATGTAACAAATTAGAAAAATAAAATGAAGTTTTGAAAGAAAATGTTTTGAAAATGAAAAATGAATGTGAACAAAAAGAAATTGCTTGTCAAGAAATGAAAAAGGAATATGACTCAATGAAATTATCATATCACATTATAAAAGAGTCATATGAGAAAGTGAAAGATGAAATGAAATATGCTCAATCAAGAATGAATTATCTGTCTGAAACAACCAAAGAGCTTAAACGAATGTATGCTATAAAACAAGATGTTGTTAATTCCTATATTGAGGATGTTGCTAAGTTAAAGCGACAGATTGCTGATTTAGAACAGGATAACAACAAGTTAAAGAGTTACCATGTGTCGTCATATATGCTTGAACGAATTTTCAATATAAAACCGGGTGTTGGTGAGTCTGAGCAGAACAAGAAAGGCATTGGCTCAGAGTTTCATCAAGTTCCACCACCGGGAAAATTTGCATTTTATGATGAGGAAAAGTTCGAAAAAGCTTTCAACATGGTAGACCAATTGCCAGACAACATTGACATAACCTATTCCAAATCTGATGATTCTCATGATTCAGAGGTGGTAGGTAAAGTCGTTGAAAGTGTGTTGAAAGAAGAGTCGGTTGATACAGGTAAATCTGAATCACAGGATGAAGATGAAGGAAATCTTCATGATGGTTATCTGAAAAACACAAAATCCGAGGAAAATTTGAATGATGATTCAAAAGGATTGGTTTATACCATGATTGGATCGGACAAATTGTTCTTAGATGTTGTATTCCCGATTCAGAATGTGATTTCGGAAAAGGTTGATAAAGTGTTCAAAATGGTTGAGATTGAGAAGTCTGAGATTTCAAAGTTTGTTGGTAAGAGTTATAGAGGTTCGTATACCAAACCTTGTTTCAAAAAGAAGAACATGAAGGCTGGGTTGGGTTATAAGAAGAAACAACATTGGAACAAAAATGAGACGCCGAATTTTCAAGCAAAAATGAGTTTTGTTCAAGGAGGCAGTTTAGAAGAAGAAAAAGAACTCAAAATGAGACAGTCTAATGATGAGTTTTTTGCTAAAAAGCAAAAGCAACAACCACAGGTCAAAGATGTGTCCATGAGAACATGTTTCAAATGTGATCAAAAAGGACATCTTGCACGCAAGTGTCCTAATCTAAAATCTGTGGATGTTGACAAAAAGAAGTTTGATGCTGAGAAACAAAAATCTGAGAATGTGAGACAAAGGTCAACCAAATTTGATTCGAAACAAACTTGGAGGTTCAATACAAATAAGTTTGCTTCAAATCAAAATTGGAAATCAAACCAGAACAGGTTCGATTCAAGACAGACCTGGAATTCTCACACACCCAGATTCAGAACAACACAGAGTTGGAAAACCACAGTTGATATGACAAAACCTCAAGAGTTTTGGAAACCAAGAGTTGTTGTTCAAAATCAAAATGTTCCAAAAGTTTCACATTTTTACAAACGAGGAACACCAAAAGGTCAAACATGGAGTGTTAAGAAACATGTTGATTTGGTAAAAGATGAGAAAGTTGAAGTTAAAATTGAGAAAGTTTTTGTGAAAAATGACAAAGAATTTCCAGCATTGAATGAAAATTATTGTGTTGAAATGCCTAAGGTTCAACAGACCTGGGCTAAATTGTTCAAGTAACTGAGTAGTTTGTTTGTGCAGGTGCTCATGGAATTCGAAGATTGTGAGAATGGAAGTTGGAGCAGCCTGGCACAACAAGGAGAGGAGGCTGTTGGATCCTGGTTTGGTTGAACAGGAAGTTTATATGTTTTCTGTAAATAAAGAAACAATATTTCGAAAACCCTAAAAATTGAAAAATTTGAAAAACCAAAAATATGTTTGTTTTTTAATTTTTGTCAAAAATTAAAAATACAAAAATATGTGTTGATTGAATATGCCGAAACCCTCACGGCTGAACAAACATGATTACTTTCATCAGATTGAAAAACGGTTTTCAAACTGTAAATATCAATGTGTTGTAAATCATGGGGGTACGTTATATTTTCTGCAAATCAGAGCATTTTTAGCAGAAAATGGATGGCGAGACAAAGCTATCAGTATTGGTTGTCAATTTTTTTTTAAAATGGTTTTGCATTTTAGGGGGAGTAATGTTGTTAGAAAATACAAAAACATTTGAAAAATTTGAAAAAGCCAAAAACATGATAAAATTCAAAAATTGAGTTTTTGCGTAAAAAGAGGACATGATAGTACATCAGTAGACAGTTACAGTACGCTAAAGAAATGGAAAGTTTAAATGTGTTAAACGATCTCACCGTGGATGTGTCGGTAGATTTTTATACATTTAGTAAACTTTTTCGGGATATAAACCTAAATTCAAACTTGCTTATTTTGTGGGGAACACTACTTGGATATATAGGTAACCCCTGAAATCTCGTTTGAAAGGTCTCATAATCTGATATACTAGGTCTTTATACTCAATGATGTCTGGGGTATTATTCCGGGACTTCTGCTGAACGGTAGTTCTGACCTAGTCCTCGAATAATACTTTCTGCAATGCTTGAAACATAGCATTAAACCCTCAGCATGCTGATGAAACAATAAAATTGATAGTCGCTGCTGTTGTAAGCAAAAAGATCCTCTAAAGGGGACATACCGTAAAATCGAAGCTGATATCTCTCTGCGTATACGGAAGTATCGACCTGAGATCCCTCGGCCCTCGCATACCTAATTTATGTACAGATATCATTGTAGTATACTCACCTGTAAGACTGATTATTGGGATTCTGGATACGGGAGTATATTCAAGAGGTGGGACACATGAATGAGTTTAAGTTCCTAAAATACCTAATTCGTATCCTGAATCAGTTGAAATTTGTGTGAAAATTTAAGTGGATCAGTATATCGACAATCTAAGTGAATTGTTTAATGCATAATGTGTAACTAAGCTCAACGGTACTTGTGACTTGTCATAAACTGATATGATCCTCTGACGCATACTCAAACAAAAATATTGTCTGTAAATATGTTTGTACATATTTCTTTACTGCTTTATATTTTCAGAAAATACAAAAAGATTTTGATTTCATTTTATTTTATTTTCGATAACCGATGTCTGAGTGCTGAGTTTCAAAATCTAAGTGAGCTGATTGTGTTTCTGAAAATAAAACAAGTTCATTAAATTGAAACTTGAATTAAAATAAAAAATTTCAAAAACAGTTTGTGATATCTCCAAGGTCATTAACTTGAACTTGGATGATAAACTGTAAGGGAGTTGGATTCTTTAACACTGCCATATCTGTAAAGTTTGTTGATAGGGGAAGTGGATTAGAGAAAGTTGATTGATAATATGAAAACATTGTATTTATAAATGTTTGAGAAATTGCAGATAGTCCAGACTACGATCCCGAGAGCAGAGTCTTAGGGGGAGTCTGAAGACAAGCTTGAAGCAAATAGAAGCTTGTAGATGGAAAGCTAGGTGTCGAACCCAAAGCACGGAAGCTTGATGAAAGGGGGAGCCTGAAGCTGATAAAGACTGAGAAGACTCGACACTTAAGACTCGTCAACATCTGAGGGGGAGTCTGTTAGTGCATTCATCTGTCAACTACGTCTTATATCGTGTCTCAGTTCGTTGCGAAGATTGGTCAAACATGATGTCATCATGACATCATCCAAGTGATGTCACAATGACATAATCACACAAAAGACAAAAAGTTTAGATTGTAAAATGTTAGATTTCAGTCAACATGTATTAAAACTAGGTATCGCTCATTTGTCAAAGTCAGATTCCGCTCATATGTCAAGATAGGGTATCGCTTTTACGGCATGTAATAGGTATCGCTTATGTGTCAGTGTACTCATAAGCGAAATCATCACTAGTATATAAGGGGCACATGTTAGTTCATTCGATACGCGACCTCTGAAAGTGTAACGAAGTGCTGCCGGTTTTCTGTCAGGTTGTAAACATTGTTAAACGAAATATAATAGACAGATATTACATTATCAAGCTGTGTTTGTGTCCGTTTCTCTGATTCCGCCTTTGAACCGGACTTAAACTCTTCGAATCGACTCAATCGGGTCAAACAACGATCCAACACAATCACCGCTTAATCATATTGTAAAACAATTAAGGTTTTGTAAAATATTCCAAAAAGGTTAACAAAAAGAGGATAAACTCACATTGCTATCTTAGACTTTGCGTAAGGGTTTCCTGGGAATAATCTATAGTTTATACAAATGTACATAGGTTAGTATCATAACCCTTTGAAAATATTAATGATACCCTCCCCGAGACGGCATTCCAACAACTACGTCGGGCAGAACCACGACAGTTGTTACGGAACCCTAAATCAATCGGGCAGCGTATCTATTACGAAACTGGGGTTATAATACTTACAACGGAGCAGAACCTCGCTAATTAGGGGGTATAATACCCGTGTATTATAACTCTACTACAGAAATTCGAGATTGAGAAATGAGAATGAACGATTTCTGGTTGAACCCGATGGCCTTCTTATATAGTTGCAGAACCTGACTCTCACGCGGCCCGCGTAAGATAAGGCAAAGCCTTACGCGGCCCGTGTCAACATCCGCTCAACGAGTAGCTTAGCTGGGTCAGCATGTAGTTCCGCCACGATGATGACACGTGTCATCACCGGGCTGCGCCAACAATTGGGACACTCGCGGGCCGCGTGAACTAATGGGGTGGTCTCACGCGGCTTGCCTCAACCTATATTTCAGATTTTTAATTTATTTTTAAATGTTATAACGTATTTCAGGCTCGGTTTTCACATACGAGGTGTATTTAAAGACATAATGGGACATTTTAAAATATACTAGGGTGTCGGAAATATTCGAGAGTGTCGGTTTTACTGAGGGTTGTTACAATTTGCAGCGCCTGTCTGTGCCTCCGCTGGCGGATTAGCGTCTCTGCACTTGTTCGCGTTGTTGTTGTCATTCGCTCTAGTACCCTTCTTGAAATTAGTGAATTTTCTTTTGTTATCCTAGATGACTCCCCATGAGTCTCTTTCTTATTCGTTTCAGAAATCGAAAACTTTCCCAACCTAACTGCTTCCTCCGTAAGCGCTACACTTAAGTCAATTGCCTCAGAAATGGTTGGAGGCTTGGAAGCTGTCACCATGCTCAGAATCTAAGGTGCCAATCCCCAGATGAAACGTTCAATCCTTTTAAACTCCGGCTCCACCAAATAAGGAACAACTCTCGACAAATCGTGAAATCTCTGAATATACTCAGCCACCTTTGGACCATCCATTTTTAAATTCCAGAATTCAGTTTCCAACTTCTGGATCTCCACTCGAGAATAATACTTTTTACGCATCAACTCTTTCAGTTCATTCCACGTCAATGCATACGCAGCAGCTTCACCCAATGTCTGCACCTGGAGGTTCCACCATGACAACGCTCCTTCTAGAAACAATCCAGAAATATACGTGACTTGTTGCTCTGGAGCACATTTACTCATCCTCAAAACAGAATCCGTCTTCTCTACCCATCGTACAAAGGCGACAACACCCCAGTGCCATCGAAGTTCAGGGGCTTGCAGTCTAAGAACTGTTTATAGGTACAGCTTGTAACACAAGCAACATCATTCACAGAAAGCATTAGCAAAGCACACTTGGAAATGTCCAAACGAATTGTAATGTGTCTTAGGTGACTTAACATTATCGATTGGTGGGTTATTCCCTAAGGTGCCTCCGCTATGTTCGGAGCGAAGGGCATCGTGCTGTGCGATGGCCTGTGAGATGCGCTCTTGTAATTCCGCCTCTGTCGTTGGCAGAGGGTTGTTGGTATTGGTGTTCCTTCGAGGCGCCATTCTTCTTCTAACAGGAAGATTCAGGTAGGTCAGGCATTATTAAGGACACAAGCACATAAGCATATATATATATATATATAAAAGCTATCATCATATCAAACAAACATAGCATGAACATGTAATCCAACAATGAATTTAATGAGAACACGACTATTGAGCTTTCATTAATCATCAACCAACCAACAGTTACATTGTTTTCAGAGTGTATCATACCAAAAAGACATAGGGTCACACTACCCTGGTTAACAAGTTTGTCAATGTACAAAAATAATATAGTCAAAAAGGGGTCTTCAAAGTCTTCACAATCTTGGCTCAATTGTAGTGCTCTCACCAAAAGTAATGCATCTGCATAAAACCAAAAACCTACTGTACTGATGGCGGGGGAGGAGGAGGGAAGAAAAGCAAAATGCGCACATGTGCGAGCTCCTCCTCAAGCTCGTAAACACGGCGAAGCAAATAGCTAATCTGCTGCTCGACAGTAAGAAAATGGGTATCAAAACCCGGAAAAGGGTCAAGAGTAGCAGATGGAGGTACGAACGAAGCTGACGGTGATGAGTGTGGAGGGACAAAAGCAGAATGACATGGACAAGGTGGAGGGTATGAAGGAGTCAGCTCGAGCTCCAGAACTCTGCGACTCAAGATCTCAAACTGTAACTGGAGTGACAAAAGCAACTCATCCCGTGTGTAGCCTCCATAATGTGAGGGATGATAGGGGTCTGAGATAGGCATGGTATAGGGCGGGAACCTTCAGAATGGCTCGTCAAGCGATGAAAATGTAAAGGGAGTGAAAGATGTAGTCTGTGGGATCGGGGGGAAAACTGCTGAAGCAAATGGGACAAAACTCGGTGGGTGGCCCGAGGTACCCTCCCCTGGTTGGGGTGCAGGGATCTCCTGTAGGAATACAATCGGTAGGTCAGTACGGTGAACATCAGACTCAACAGAAGGTGGGGGAGCAACACCAGCGGGTGGGGGTGGTCGAATGAATGGCTCAACAAGTGGGAGATCAATAGGTGCAGGTATCGGCTCTGGAACAAGAGGTGCAATATCAGGCTGCCCAAAAGGGACAGGATCTGGCTCAGGGACAGGCTCTTGGTCGTGTGGAGGTGTGGGGACTCGTGCAGGGGATAGTGGTGCAGCTGACATCGCAGTGTCGTCATCGGAATCAGTAGTATAAAGCTGCAGTCCTGCAGCCTACTGGGCTGAGGAAGTCACAGACTCAAATGAGTCTGAAACCGAATGCAAACTGGAATCAGAAGATAACTCGTAACTGGAATAGCAGGAAGAGGTACTACGACAACATCATCATCAATCTCCCCGTCGTCCTGAGCGTCACCTGGGGGACCGTCCAAAAATAAACCGACATCATCGCCAAAGAGGTCATCAAATGGCCAATCCTCAGGAGGAATGACCACGAGTGGAACGGTGTCGAGGATCGGTGCCACAATGTGCTCACCATTGGGGTGACCGATGATGAGGTGATCATGAACATGAGTAGGAATATCAAAAGGATCCTCAACGGGAACGCCATCCGCTATAGGTATATCATCGCCAAAATCCGGTAATGCGAATGGCTAAAAGTCGTCCTCATCCTCAGATAGCATCTTAGGATCACTCTCAGTGTCCGATGTGTAAATCTCTGGCTCAGGCATGACCTCATCGTCCGAAACGATGGCCATCGGGTCGTGGGCATCAGATAACCCACTCTCAGAGGATGACATGGATGCCTGTAACATATTAATCATAACATGTGCACATATGTTAACCACTAACACTCAGTATATGAAAACAAGACAATTATCACTTAATCATGTATTTACATTATCCCTCATGAAACTCTTCTATCTTAACTAGTCTACCTTATGCAAACTAAACCACCACTGTGACCTTGCAATCGTGTTTCTTATCTTTCCTTTGTAAAATGTTTGCTCCATGGATCTTGGCGTTTTGTGTATGCAATGAAAAATATTTTGTAAAAATATTTTCGTGAGAGAGCCCTAATGATTGTAGTCTAGACTCGAGAAGGAATCATAGTTCGCTACAATCGAAGCTCTGATACCAAACTGTCACACCCTGACTTTTGTGGAAGTGTGTTACATGTGACTTGCTTAATATCATTGCATTCAACCATAACAAACAACTATATGATAGAAACCACTATGTTCATCCATTAAAGAGTTTCAAAATATTACAACCAACATTGTTTAACACGAAACCAAGACTTCAAGTTCAAAATACAATGATCATGTTCTTTCAGTAGGTCTAAAACGCAATGGGTTGGGTTTCAGAACATGATCATGTTTCTGTTTTAACATGATCATGTCAGTTTAATTCCAGTATTCCATCTCTAAAATGTAATGGGCTAAAAACACAAAAATATGTATTTTTTTCATATTGTGTTATAAAACACAATGGATTAAAAGCGTAAAACAAATTTATTTTTTATTGTGTTATAAAACGCAATTTATTAAAAACACAAAGAAATGTTTTGTTTCTAAAACACAATAGACTAAAAACACAAAGAAATGTCATTTTTTTCTAATACGCAATAAGCTAAAAACACAAAGAAACGTGTTTTTTATTTTTTCTAAAATGCAATGGACTCAAAATAAAGAAATATGTTGTTTCTAAAACGCAATGGACTAAAAACAAAAAAAAAATGTGTTTTTTCATTCTTTTGTAAAACGCAATGACTTAATTCAAAACCCAAATCGTAAAATGCAATTCAAAAATTTCTTACACAGATCGAAGCCGATTTCTTCGAATTTCTTCAACGTTGACGAAATTCGAATATTAGAAACACTTATCTATAGTCGAATCGAACGAATAGTGTGATTCACTTCAAAATCATGGGAAAAAAATGAGAAATTATATGAAATTAAATTGGGTTTCTTCAAAAAAGTTGAAGAACACGTTGATTGAGTCTTTGAATCACGAATTGATAACGAAAAGGTTACTTTGATGTAGTGATTATTGAATAGAAATTGAAAAAAATGTTGAAGATGATGAGTTTTTGAAAATGATTGGTTTTGAAGTTGCAGGGAAATAGAAAGGTAGAAGATAAGATAAGGTTGACTAAAATACCCTTCCCATTTATTTTTCAATTTTACCATATGTTATAACCCCATTGCTTCCTATCATTCCTACCTAGGGGTGTTCAAAAAACTCGCAGCTCGCTTGAAACTCGCTCGAAAAAAGTTCGAAAAAAGTTCGAAAAAAGCTCGACTCGAAATTGGTTCGGTTGTAAAAGAGCAAGCTCGGCTCGGCTCGGTTTGTAAACGAGCCGAGCTCGAGCTTAGCCTGGCTCGGCTCGTGAGCCAGCTCGATAAGGTTTACATCCTTCATTTTTTGTCCCACATCGCTCAGAAGACAAAAATCAAGGGAGTATCTCCCCTATAAGAAGGTAAAGACATTGTAAAAAGTGAGCTGACTATTTATACTTGCATATTTAGCCATTTGGTTAAATTAAATTGTAATTATCGCCCTTATTCTATGAAGAGATTCATTTTTAGGGTTTTTTAAGTAGTAAATTTTGCGGTTTTTTGTTAGTTCGAGCTAGATCAAACCGAGCCGAGCTAGCTCGAATTTTAATTGAGTCGAGCTCGAGCCTCAAATCTCAGCTCAATTTGAAATTCAAGCTCGAGCCGAGCCAACTCGAATTGAGTTCGAGCCAAGTTCAAGTTGGGCCAAGCTCGGCTCGACTCGGCTCGTTTACGGCCCTATTCCTACCCAAACTATATTTTATTTGATTCTCTTCCTAAAAACTAAATAGACGAAGTCACGAAAATGATCTAATCTATAACCTTACATAATATATTTACACAAATTTATGAATTATGTATAAATAACAAATCAAAACGTCTTGGCTTCTCTTCGCTCATGTGGTTGCCAACCGACCAGATCAGTTTGTTTTAGGCTTTCTTACCTAAATGATGTCAAAAAATTATTTTGCAACTAACTGATTTAATTTCAATATAAATACAATTTAAATAATTATAAATTTATTTTCCAACAACTTGAGAAAATAAAAAGGCTGTGACAGCCAATGATGTGGAGAGGCGAAGGTGGTATAAGCTGGACTGTAACGCCTTTTATTCTAGAAAACAAAACTTGTTCACGGATTTTTTGAGTTGCAAATAACTAAAAATACACAAAAATCATATTTTTTATTACGTGATGACGGGAGTAGCCCAAGATTAAATAAAATGACTAAATACGTAAACGCTCAAAGGTTTAAACGGTTCAATGGTTGAAAAGCTATGAGATGGGGAAAAGCAATACGGAAACAGTGGCCAGTCACATCCAGGGATTGCTTCACCAACTCACAGCCGCAAAAGCAAAGCAGGTCTGCAAAACACACGCTATTATCCAGGGGTCAAAAGGCTTTAACCCCCAAACGGGTAAGCTCCTCACTGCAAACGGGATCACTAGTCAAATGAATTCTACTTCGGGAGATGTCTTCTCCTATAACTTGACACTTCATTTACTTCAGAAAACATCTCCTGGCCAGCTCTGATTCTCTAATCTCTGGTCATTCACATTGGGTACTTGCTTACATGCGAGGCACTCCTTTTCACATCCACCACACACATTCTATTTGCTCCCACATCCGAATCTGGACACACTTCAGATAAGGATCTCCAGCAAATAACAAAAACTAGCTAGTGAACCTCCTTCCGCGTTTTGCAAACGTGGGGGGACCCCACGACCTGCGTTAGGCAAAGTTGAACCCTTCAACCCTTTTGCCTAACCAGCCCAGCTACTTCCGTTGGTCTTGTATTTGTTGCATCAACAAGTTGGCGCCCACCGTGGGGCTACGCCGCTATTTCTTCTCAAAAAGACCTAGTAGTGTATCTCTCTTCACTTAAAACCACCATGTCTGAAAGTGCATCCCCGGGAGAAGTAAATCAGATCTCAAACACTTCTACTCCGGGTAGTAGCCAAGCTCACGTGGCTATACCAACTTCTTTTTCAACTCCGGGGAGCACACCCGAGTTCCTCACCTTCAACACACCAACTCCGTCCAGATCCGGAGTTCCTTCACCCAATGTCGGTGTCTCTGATACCCCGGCACGTGTTGAACTTACCCCTAAAGGGGTTGCCAACAATTTCCTTGAGTTGAGGTCCCTTCTCAACCAACATGTGAGTAAAGAAAGAGAAAAAGGAGTGAGGATTCGTTTAGATTATGATGAGCCTGAACCAACGTTGTCTCCTGGGCCACCTCCCCTTCCTTTCACAACTAGAAATGAGGCTGGTCCCAGCAATCCTCCAAACCCTCATCCGTATCTGTCCACAATGATAAATCCCACGGTACATCCTTTCTTCTCGTCCCAACCAGTTACTAGTGGTGCTCCTTTGGGACATGAGTTAACTCTTGACCAGCTCCTACAATCCCCAGTAACAAGCTATCCAGCATCTATAACAACCACGTGGGAGCAAGCTCT
>JARYGA010004081.1:0-41235 GCA_030545235.1 Helianthus tuberosus
TGGACGGGGTGCGAGAATGTCCTGCAAGAAAGTGACAGGTAGGTCTGTGCGGTGTACATCAGACACAATCGGGTGAAAAGGGGCGACATCAACAGGTGCATGTGTAGGTGCAGGTGGGGGAGTGATAGGCTCAACAAAAGGGGGCATATCATCATCATCCTCTATCCACCCATTGCTGGTGAAAGCGTATCGGGGATCTATCTGATCGGCAAAAGCAGCAGGGTCAGCGGGTGCAGGAATCGGGTCTGGTACAAGTGGTGCAACAACAGGTATGCCAAATGGTACGGGATCATGACCAGGTAAAGGCTCAGGTGCAGGTATCGGCTCAGGATCAGCGGGTGCATCAATAGGCTGATCGTCAGGGGCAATGTCTAGCTCAAGGTCAAGATCAAAGTCGTGTGGGGGAGCAGGTGCGACAGACAGGGCCATGTCAGTATCAGAATCAGTGGGGTAACACTGCAATCCCAAAGTGGAGGATGACACAGATTCAAAAGAATCTGGAACAGAATGGTCAGAGGAAACCTCAATAATAGGAATCTCAACAAATGGAACAACAATGGCATCCTCAGCTAGAACTCCATCACCCTGGGCAGCATCATGGGGACCATCAATAAAAAGATCGACATCATCATCAGACAAGTCATCAAAAGGAAAATCCTCGAGAGGAAAAGCAGCAAGAGGCAAAGGGGCGAGGATCGGAACCATGGCATGCTTACCATCGGGATGTCCGAGGATGAGATGATCCTGGTCAGGAATAGGAATAAGAAAGGGATCCTCGTCGGGTAAACCATTAGCATGCGGTACATCGTCGCCAAAGTCGGGTAGTGCAAAAGGCTGGAAATCGTCATCGTCATCTGACATCATCTCCGGGTCACTCTTAGTGTCGGAGGTAAAAATCTCTGGCTCTGGGACGATCTCGTCGTCCGAAACAATGGCCATGGGGTCGACAGTATCAGACAGTCCACTCTCAGACGAAGACATAGTGTCTGTAACAAAACAACCACAACATATGCATATATATCAACAATCATCAATAAGCATGTAATTAACAATAATGTATGCACGTATCCATCCTAGCCTTCCCAGACTATCCCACCCAGTCTCTCAGACTGAACTACCTAGTCTCTCAGACTAAACCACCTAGTCTCTTAGACTGAACTCCCAGTTTCTCAAACTGAACTACCCAGTCTCTCAGACTGAACCTCCCAGTCTCTCAGACTGAACCACCCAGTCTCTAAGACTGAACCATGAACATAAATTTTGAAATGTGTTTCGTATCTTTTATTTGTAAAAATGTTTGTCTTCCTGGATCTGGGCGTTGTATGTAATGAAAGTATGTTGTGAAAACATTTTCGTGAGAGCCCTAATGATTGTAGTCTAGACTCGAGAAGGAATCCTAGTTCGCTACAATAGTAGCTCTGATACCAAGCTGTCACACCCAGACTTTTGCGGAAGCATGATTATGGTGTGACTTTCTTAATTCCATTGCATTCAATCATAACAATAACTATATGATAAAAGCCATAGATTTGTCATCCATTAAATAAGTTTGAAAACATCACAACATCATAGTTTAAACATAATTGTCAAATTTAAGTTACAACCCATCCGAATTGTTTAGGAGTTCACTTAGGACTCATCAAAAGTGTTTTGGTCAAAAATCAAGCAATGATAATGCAACCAAACTTTCTGTTGTGAGGTGTGATGCTTGAATCAATGAACAATACTAAGGATCACTCTGAAATGTAATGAATAAGTGACACAAAGATTTATACGAGGAAAAAGCCCTTGATCAATGAATGATCTCCGGCATAAAAAACCTCGGGTGATGGAAACTACCGATCACCAACTCAGATTAAACAAGAAATGTATTACAACTTCGGATGATAGCGAGCTAGTTACAAGGATCACTATAGTGTAATGTGCAAAAAAGTGTGTAATCGCCAAGTGAATTGTCGAGAGCTGGTGAGAGCAGTTGCGAGTGTGTGTGTTAAGCTAAAAATAGCTAAGTGTTTTTATATAGCTCGCTATCCCCTTTTAAAAATGGCAAATATCTAAGCTAACAAACTGTCTGCATATTATGCAAGTCCTCCACGACCTCCATAACGTCCATTTCAGCCATGCACGTGCGGAATAAATATGGAATATGCTCCAGGAATATCGCCAAGACCAAGTCCAAGCTCGTACTCCTGCAAAACAACTTCATGTTCAAAGCAGACAATCGTTAGTATAAGGATCCTGATGATGATCCATGATCCTGATCCTACAATACTTTCTGAGGATCACTAATTCAGACAGGATTGAGGATCACTAAACCCAACAGTAAATGAGGATCACTGATCATTCAAAAATCCTCCCCTAACAATTGCCCCCAAAATATAAGGAGTAATTTGTAAAATAACGAGTTATATTTTCTCGTTCTTATCCGTAACCAAGTAACGGATATATAGCCGTTGTAATCGAACTATCCGTTTCCATCCTGACGTCACTGAAGTGACTACCCTGCAAGATCATCATTATAAATTGAAGTTAGAGATAAGGGATAGAGTGCATTTAAATTCATGTGTTTCCTCCTTTAAATCCTCATTCGAAGATTCGATCAGGTAATTCTCTCTCCTGTCTCTCTTCATCTTCTTTCTCTGTTCCTTCTTTCCTCATCTTTATCTGCGATCAAGATGATGTTGAGATCTTCGCCGACTAAGGATCACCGTAAGGATAGTCCCCTGAAGTCCCAAGAGATCATCAAAGATTCTGCGAAAGAAAGATACTGCTTTACCGATCAACAGATAGACAGAATCCGCCACTGCTTCCCGACGAACACCGTTTTCAAACCATTTGACCCCACCATTCTAAGTGACTATATTTCTGAAACTTGGGTAGCCTTTCCGGTCACACCCTTTACAATAGGATACTCGTATCCTTTTCCAGATTTCACCCAATCCTTCTTCTCTCTTACCGGCATCTCCTACATTCAAGCGATGCCAATGATCTGGAGGGTCTTATATACCCTTGAAAGGATCATTGAACATGAAGGAATTGATCTGGGAATGTCGGTGTTTGCAGAGATGTATGACCTTGTTAGCCATGGATCCCACCGATATCTACTCAAACATAAACCTGGTGAAGAGCACCCCATCTTCAAAGCCACTAAGAATGACACCAACTGGAAACGGCGATTCTTCTTTGTCAGAAGGGATTCTATCCCTGATGGAAAGGATCTGCCTAGAACATGGACCACCCATGGTAGGATAGAGGATCCTTGGAAGGATCACCAGATGACCTTGCTTCTGCTGAGGATCACTAACATCCTTTTGTTTCTATTTTGCAGCTATCACTGTAGCACACCTTATTTCAACACCTGCAACGAAGGAAAGGCTCGCTGCTTTTCGGAGGCTTGATCCTGAAATAAGATCATTTAAAGCAAATACCCAGGATTCTCAAGAGGTATCCTCTGGTTCTGTCACAATGTCAAGTAAGTATCCATGTTTATATGTAATTAAATGCTCAAATTAAAGTGAAATAAGGATACTTATCTGTGTTTGAATGTGTAGGTGCTGGAAAATCATCGAAGTCTGCTACCCGTTTCAGTGTCACCGATCTCACCACTGTTGGTCCCAGGTCCGGGAAGAAAAAAGCAGCTGCTAGCCCAAGTACTACCATCCCCAAGCCTACTGCTTCCAAAGGAAAGAAGAGGAAAGCCTCTGAGACTGACAATCTAGAAGGCATGCCTCTAATTCGCCACCAGTTCCTTGAGTACTTTGCTGATGTAAGGATCACTAACTTAATTTAGTTATCTTGCCCACTTGAGGATCATGTGATCCTAAACTTTACATTGTCTTCTTTGCAGAAATTTGCTGAAATAGAGGACTACGTAGGCAATGTTGAAGAGATTGAGCAAAAGTGCGTGGATCTCCAAAAGATGATGCTGGCCAAGGATTAGAAAATTGCCTTCCTTGAAAATGATGTCAATCTTGTCAAGAGGGAACTTGTCTTGGCTCACATTACTGCTGATCAGGAGAAAAATGATATCACCAATGATGCTAAAATCTTCGCTGCCATTGCCATGTACAAAACCCAGTTGCAGATGGCCCAAGAAGCTCTGGATCCTGACTTTGACAAGAGCACCTGGGACATAGAGGGCTGGAAGGCTAGATTGGCTGAGCTGGATGATGAAGAAGAGGTCTTAGCAATCGAGGCTGGCGGCAGTGGAGTCAAGGATCAGGTGGATGATGCTGGAGCTGAAGGAGATGGTGATGCAGCAAAGGTGTAAGCTGCAGGAATGGGCGATGAAGGACATTTCTAGACGTAGCCGGAGCCCATTTTTTTTAGAATTTGGTAGTTTCATTTTGGTTATGGTGTTTTGAAACAATCTTGGGGTTGTAATAACTTTAGACAATAGTTTCTAGGATGAAGGATCATGGATCCTTGAACAATAGGCAGGATAATGGGTGGTGGATGGATCCTCTGTTTGGGGGATGAAGCCACTCGTTATCCTTCCGTCTTTTATTTCCTGCACTACAAAGACCCGTAAACAATGGACACCCTTTGCCAACCCATGTGGACGGGCCACGTTTTGCTGGTAGAAACGTGGGTTGGCAATTTTGACAACCTTAAAGGGTTTAACGTTTTGTGAATAAAATAACTTTAACTTTTTTACTTTTCAATTGTTGTGATATTCATTTTGGCTAAACTTATCAAGTAAGGAAAAAAATTTAATAAATATCCTCAAAAAGTTTAGGATATGATCAAGGATCGCATATCCTATAGTCGACAAGTTCTGAAAAGTAATGTAGTTTAAGGTTCATAAGTTCAGTTGTCAAAGGATAAGGGTCACTCGAATGAATAATGAATAAAATCAAAATAGTTAAGGATCATACCTGAGAATCCAAGTTAGGATCCTAACCTTTAAGACTTATAATCAGGATATCCAAAAGACAAACCTTAGTAGAAGGTAAGGATCAAGGATCCTTAGTCGTTTAGCTTCAAATACCTGAAATAGGATACAACTTGGGACTAAGCCAATATAAGATAAAAGTTAGTAACTGGGGACAAGCCCAACAATTCTGGGGACAAGCCCAAAGGATAACTGGGGACAAGCCCAAAGGATAACTGGGGACAAGCCCGAGGATCATGTGTAAACTGGAGTATGGCCCTTACTGGCGACTATCCAAACTTAGTGACATGATAATGCCAAAACCTTAGCTAACGTGAAAACGTTAGAAACCTTAGGAACGGATGTATGGTACGTCTACCATTATACGTAGGATCCTGAATATAGCCAGTACAATGAAATTGTCAGCCCCTAAAGCGAGTACTGGTCCCATTGCCATGAACTATACCAGGATCATCGTGTGCTACTGGCGAAACTGGGGACAAGCCCAAACTGGGGACTAGCCCAAATAACTGGGGTCAAGCCCAAATAACTGGATACTTCTGTGGATACTCAATCCTTGGTTAAGGATACCTGAACCTTCAAAACTCAGAATCAAGTGAAAGGATAAAATAATTAATGAATGAAATAGTTTGAGATTAGATCATTACCTAAATGAGGATCATCTGTCCTGTAGGGATCCTTCAAGGATACTTGTCAGGTAAGGATCATGGATCCTTGTTACATAAAATATCTCTTCAAATGGACAGCATTCCAAACTCTTGGTAGCAAGTCACCTTCCATTGTTAGCAGTCGATATGCCCCCTTTCCGGCCTCAGCTTTGATCAAGTAAGGGCCTTCCCACTTCGGTGCCAACTTTCCATCAGCAGGATTGGTGGTATTCTGAAATGCTTTCCTTAACATCATATCTCCAACTTGGAATTTCCTGATCCTGACATTTTTGTTGTAGGCTCCAGCCATTCTTTGTTGATAACTGGCCATCCTTATCCTTGCCAACTCCCTGAGTTCATCTATAGTATCCAAGTCTTGAACCAAGTTTTTAGCATTTTCTTCAGGATCACGAATGCTTGTTCTTGCAGTAGGAACCACCATCTCTGTAGGGATCACTGATTCTGCCCCAAATACCAAAGAAAATGGAGTTTGGCCAGTAGCATTCTTGGGAGTTGTCCTATCAGCCCATAGTACATAAGGTAGTTCTTCTGCCCACTTTCCTTTCTTGGATCCAAGTTTTTTCTTCAAATTGTTGATGATGATCTTGTTGGATGATTCTGCCGGACCATTAGCTTGTGGGTGGACTGGTGTTGATGTTATCATCTTAATCCCCCAGCTGTCACAAAAGTTAGTAGTTCTATTCCCAATAAACTGGGATCATTATCACAAACAATTTCAGAAGGGATACCAAATCTAGTAATAATGTTTCTCTTAATAAAGGATATCACTTCTTTTTCTCTGACTTGAGCAAAGGCTTCAGCCTCTATCCACTTGGAGAAGTAATCAGTCATAGCAAGCATGAACACTTTTCCACCAGGTGCCTTAGGAAGCTTGCCAACTATATCAATTCCCCATCTCATAAATGGCCAAGAAGAGGATATAGGATGCAAAAGTTTTGCTGGTTGGTGAAGGATATTACTGTGTCTCTGACAAGGATCACATTTCTTGGCATATTCTACAGCATCCTTCTTCATAGTAGGCCAATAGTATCCTGTCCTCAGGATCCTTGAGAACAATGCTCTGCCCCCAGTGTGGTTTCCACAATCTCCTTCATGGAAATCCTTTAGGATTTCTTGGATTTCAGGATCCTCTATGCATCTTAGATATGGACCTGCAAGAGATCGTTTATACAACATATTATTCAGTATTGTAAATTGAGATACCTTGATTTTGAAAGCCCTAGGGTTTTCTCCTGTAGGAATCTCTCCATGTTGTATGTATCTCATGATTGGAAGGATCCATGATCCTGCATGAGATTGAGTATCATCACTAGGGATGATTGCAGAATCCTCTCCTATCTCCATAGCTACATGATCCTCGATAGCAGGGGTCAGAATATGGATTATAGGGATCTTGATATCCTCCGGGATCTTCAAGGATGATCCTAAATTGGCTAATGCATCAGCCTCTGCATTCTCTTCCCTTGGTACCTGTGTCAAACTAAAGAAAACAAAAGAGAGTGCCAATTCTTTGACTATCTCTCAAGATACCTGATCCTCATATGCTTAGCAATTTGCAAACCAGCTATCAAGGCTTCATACTCAGCCTCATTGTTGGTAGTTTGAAATTCACAAGCTATGGAGTGGGGTATTATGTCCCTCTGTGGCGATTTTAGTAGTATTCCAAGCCCTGTTCCTTTTACATTAGAGGCTCCATCAGTGAAGAGTATCCAAGGATCCTTAGTTTCTTCAAGCTGTTGGACTTCTAACTCAGCTTCCTTTTGCAAATCACTACTAAAATCTGCCACAAAATCAGCTAAGGCTTGGGATTTAATGGCAGTTCTAGGCTCATATCTTATATCATAAGCACTAAGCTTCACTGCCCACTTAGCCATCCTTCCTGACATTTCAGGTTTCCTGAGAACATTCTTAATTGGAAAATTAGTCTTAACAATAATGTCATGAGTCTCAAAATAATGTCTTAATTTAGTAGATACCATAATTAATGCAAGGATAAGTT
This sequence comes from Helianthus tuberosus, assembly GCA_030545235.1. NCBI lineage: Eukaryota > Viridiplantae > Streptophyta > Magnoliopsida > Asterales > Asteraceae > Helianthus > Helianthus tuberosus. The sequence continues at coordinate 7,562 of JARYGA010004081.1, forward strand.
TCTCTAAGTGTGAATACCTGGATTCAGCATCAAGTAAACTCTTACTTACATAGTAAACAGGATGTTGTGTACCTTGGTGATCCTTAACAAGGACCGCACTTACTGCTTTTGAGGATACTGCTAAGTATAAGGATAATATATCCCCCTTTTCTGGTTTCATCAAGGCCGGTGCTGAGGATAGGTAATCCTTAAGAGCTTTGAGGGCACTTTCATGCTTCTCAGTCCATTCAAATTTCTTGTTCTTCCTCAGGATGTCATAGAATTCCTTGCACTTTTCTGAGGATTTGGATATGAACCTGTTCAAGGCTGCGATCCCGCCTGTCAGTCTTTGCACATCCTTAGCATTGGCAGGAGATTTGATATTCACAATAGCCTTGATTTGCTCTGGACTTGCTTCAATGCCCCTCTTTGTCACCATACAGCCTAAGAATTTACCTGCCTTAACACCAAAATGACACTTGGAAGGATTTAGTTTCATATTAAATTTATCAAGGATATTGAATGCTTCCTCTAAGTCTTTAAGGTGATCCTCAGCTTTCTTGGACTTAACCACCATGTCATCTATATAGACTTCCATAGTGTGTCCAATTTGTTCCTTGAACATCATATTGACTAGCCTTTGATAAGTAGCACCTGCATTCCTTAGTCCAAACGGCATAGCAATATAACAATATATACCAGTTGGGGTCCTAAAGGCTGTATCCTCTTGATCAGATGGTTCCATCTGAATTTGTTGAAATCCAGATGAAGCATACATAAAAGTCAATAACTCATGACCCGCGGTAGCATCCACCATGGAGTCAATGTGGGGTAATGGGAAAGGATCCTTGGGACATGCCTTGTTTAAATCAGTAAAATCGACACATACCCTCCACTTTCCATTTTTCTTTTGAACAACAACCACATTGGCTAACCATCTTGGATACTTAACCTCTCTTATCATACCTGCCCGAAGTAGTTTATCTACTTCTTCCTGGATAATAGCATTCCTTTCAGGTGCAAACTTCCTCCTCTTTTGATGTATAGGCTTGAATGACCTGTCAATGCCAAGCTTATGAGTAATTATATCCTTAGATATACCTGTCATGTCTTCATGTTTCCAGGCAAAGGTGGATTTCCTCCTCTTAAGGTAGGATACTAGATCCTGCTCAATGTTGCTAAGGATCCCTGATCCTATGAAGACTATGGATTCAGGATCATGAGGATCCATGAGGATTTCTTTTAAATCCTGTTCTCTTGCCTCCAAGACATCTCTTGAAGGATACTTTAATTGCTATTGCTCCCTTGGTCTTGAGGCTAGCTTCATTGATGATGTATAACAATTCTTAGCCTCTTGTTGATCACTCTCAATTTTCACCACTCCCCATGGACTTGGAAGCTTTACACACTGATGATAGGTGGATGGAACTGCCTTCATATCATGTATCCATGGCCTGCCAAGGATAACATTGCAACAAGATAAGCAATCTATAACACAAAATTTTTGATAAGAATGCAATCCTTCAATATAGATTGGGAGTTTGATGTCCCCCAATGTATTCTTAGTTTCTCCACTGAATCCCACAAGTACTGAGGATCTTGGGACAATATCAGACTCCAGGATATTCATTTTCTTGAGGACATCAAGCTGAATGATGTTCACAGAGCTTCCTCCATCGATTAGGATCCTGCGAATAAAGTGGTTAGAAATAAACAATGTAATTACAAGACCATCATGATAAGGATCTTGGACATCAACACGATCATCCTCATCAAAGGTTATGACTTTATCCTGGGTAACAACGGAGGTCCGGACGGGTCTGTCTCAATTATCCATCTTGGTTTCCTTAGCATGTCTTTTTACTGCTGAAAAGGAGGTACCACAAATGTCTGATCCACCGGATACGAAGTTTATAACTTGTGCATCTGCTGGAGGAGCAGGAGCCCTTTCCGGGATCCTTTCAGGATCCTGGATCCTTGACTTTTTTCGTCCCAAAAGTTCCTTCAAATGCCCCTTGCTCAACAAGTAACCAATTTCCTTTCTTAGTGCAATACACTCTTCAGTGAGATGCCCGAAATCCTCATGATATGCACACCACTTAGACTTATCCTTCGTAGCAGCTGGTTTATCACTTTTTCTCGGCCACCTGGCTTTCTCACCTAGATTCTGCATTGCAAGGATTAGTTCATTGTTATCAACAGAAAAACAGTATTCAGAAATAGGAGGAAAATCCTCATCATCCTCTTCTTCTTCCACTGCATGCACGTTTTGGTTATCAGACTTGTTGTAGGACTTGGATTTGTTGTTCCTGAAGTAGGATCCCTGTTTCTCATGTTTTGAGGATCCTATCAATCTATCCTGGATCCTTTTGTCATCCTCAAGGCGGATGAACCTAAGGGCCCTGGTTCTTACTTCATCAAGATTCCTGCAAGGGGTCATAACAAGATCATCATAGAACAATGAATCCCTAAGCAATCCCATTTTAAAGGCTTCTACAGCCGTAGCTATATCTAGGTTAGGGATATCTAAGGATTCTTTACTAAACTTAGTGATGTAATCTCTAAGTGATTCATTTTGACCTTGTGTTACCCTATATAGATCACTAGTTAATCGTTCAAACTTTCTACTACAAGAGAATTGACTATTAAACAAATTAACTAGATTAGCAAATGAAGTAATAGAGTAAGGGGGAAGACTTAGCAGCCATTTAAGAGCAGATCCTGTGAGTGTGGATCCGAATCCCTTGCATAGACATGCTTCTTTTAACCTCTCAGGAATTGGATTGATCTCCATCCTTTCCCTGTACTGAGCTACATGCTCTTCTGGATCTGTTGAACCATCATACAACTTCATAGATGGTATCTGGAACCTTTTGGGTATCTCAGCATCACATAAGGGTGGTGCAAAACGAGATATCCTATGGCTACCATCTGCAATTTCAGGAATGGGTTTAACCACTCCTGGTACACTGGATATCATATCCTTAAGCTTCTGTAATTCCCTAGCCATAGCCTGATTGATACCTGTATCCTGCATGGAGCCATGGTTAGTGTTATATGAATTATTAAAAATGTTACCTCCCACAAGATTCGTGTTTGGAATTCCGGATGTGAATCCATATTGACGAGACTCTGGTATGATTGAAGGACAAGAGGAAGCAATGGTTTGCATTGGTATGAAGTCTCCTTGATGAACATCCGAGCTCGGGGGCTGCATACTTCTTGGGAATCCTTGATCCTGAAAGATGTTGGATTCTTGAGGCTGAGATGATCCTTGAACCTGAAGGGACCCTGGATTCATAAAGGATCCTTGGACCTGGGAGGATCCTTGGACCTGGGAGGATCCTTGGACCTGGGAGGATCCTTGGACCTGGGAGGATCCTTGGACCGGGAAGGATCCTTGAACCGGGAAGGATCCTTGGATCGGGTGCATTCCTAAATATCCTCCTGAGCTGATGAAGGATCCTTGATGCTGAAAAGAGGATCCCGATGGCTGAGAGCAGGATCCTTGAGGTTGGAAGTGAGAGCCAAATGTCTGACTTATAGTTGCTGTTCCATAACGCCTTTCTGATGGACCACTTTGATACTGGATGCCCGGAACTGCCGATTGTAGGGTAGTTACAATTGGAGTGTCAAAATTCAATGATCTTGGCATCAGAGGAGAGTGATCCTCCACTGATTTCTTCTGTTTCTTGATATCACCAATCTCTTGAAGGATCCGTTCATTGGTTTTGTCCTGCTCTTGCATGCGATCCCTCATCTGCAAAATCAGATTAAAAAGATCATTAGTAGTAGGATTAGTGGAAACAGAAGAAGTTGGTGGTTTTTGGAAAATGGGGGTTTGTCTCTTCGCAGCATTTTCAGCATTCTTCTAGGATCCAGAAGGTGGTGGAGGCAAAGGAGGAACGCCTTGTGAAGAACTGATCGCCGACATAGAACTTGATGTGTTCTTTGCTGAGGAAGCCATTTGCTTGATTGTAACGAATCGGAATGATCACCAGAATAATAATTTCTCAAGAACGAAGCACCAATTGCCCCACGGTGGGCGCCAAACTGTTTTGGTCAAAAATCAAGCAATGATAATGCAACCAAACTTTCTGTTGTGAGGTGTGATGCTTGAATCAATGAACAATACTAAGGATCACTCTGAAATGTAAAAAATAAGTGACACAAAGATTTATACGAGGAAAAAGCCCTTGATCAATGAATGATCTCCGGCATAAAAAACCTCGGGTGATGGAAACTACCGATCACCAACTCAGATTAAACAAGAAATGTATTACAACTTCGGATGATAGCGAGCAAGTTACAAGGATCACTATAGTGTAATGTGCAAAAAAGTGTGTAATCGCTAAGTGAATTGTCGAGAGCTGGTGAGAGCAGTTGCGAGTGTGTGTGTTAAGCTAAAATTAGCCAAGTGTTTTTATATAGCTCGCTATCCCCTTTTAAAAATGGAAAATATCTAAGCTAACAAACTGTCCGCATATTATGCAAGTCCTCCACGACCTCCATAACGTCCATTTCAGCCATGCACGTGCGGAATAAATATGGAATATGCTCCAGGAATATCGCCAAGATCAAGTCCAAGCTCGTACTCCTGCAAAACAACTTCATGTTCAAAGCAGACAATCGTTAGTATAAGGATCCTGATGATGATCCATGATCCTTATCCTACAATACTTTCTGAGGATCACTAATTCAGACAGGATTGAGGATCACTAAACCCAACAGTAAATGAGGATCACTGATCATTCAAAAATCCTCCCCTAACAAAAAGCTATTAAATAAAACCAAGGTTTGGAAGGCGTGTCTCGTCCAGGAATAAGACACCCAACCCAAACCTCCAAATCATGGATGACATCTTTATTCACAACGCAGCATGAAACTTCCAACGCCCGCCAGATCCACTTACTAATTCCCTGAAATACATGTATTTTGAAAACATCAACAAAAGTTGAGCGAGTTCGTGTGTTTGTTTCTGTGTATGTGTAAACCTTTGAAATCACTGTAAGTATGTATGTATGTTTATAAATCTCGTGTGATTTCTATCTTATGATTTCCTATGTTTAGTATGCTGTATTGCTCTTCATAGTTTCGTACGAGCCAATAACCTAGACGTGTGCTTATATGATTAAGCTTTATATCAAGAACATCACCAAATCCAATGCTTTTCACATCCGCTACTTGTGCTTCTGTAAATTGTCTTACTGTATCCAAAAAACCTGAAGGACTACACCTTAGGCTTATTACCTCATGATGATATTCATAGTACGGTATTGGTTCCGTCTTAATTGGTTCTGCTTCGTTAATCGTCTGTCTTCCCTTTGTAGGATCCATCTGCTTGTCTTGTTTCGATGGTTTCTTTTTTACGGGCTCCTCAAAGTCATCATCATCTTGGTCAGTTAAAGTCTTTGCCCTCTTTTTTGTGTTTTCGGCCCTTTTTCCTATCAAGTCTTTAATTGGTGCTTCAAAATCATCATCATCATTTTGAAGATTTAATTTCTTTGGCTTTTTATTTACCTTTAACTTGCGAGGTTTTTTTGTTATCATCGGCTGAATGGGGGGCTCAAAATCATCATCATCAGCAGCAACCCCTACATTCATATTTCAAAACAATTTAAATCAAGTAAATTAGCTTTTTCATATAACAACAGGCTTTATTATTTTCATTGGTTGTGCTCAACAAATCTTATACAACTTGCGTTATTATTTTCATTGGTTGTGCTCAACAAATCTTATACAACAGGCGTTATTATTTTGCCAACAATTATTTTTCATATACTGATAAAAGAAGTTGTTTAGTGGATAAAGGCTTACTGATAAAAGCCACCGGATGTCCATCTTGCATCAGTTTCAATGATTTCCCCACCAAAATTAACTAATTCTACCCTTAAGACCTTTTTTGACCTGTTAATACCTGTATTATATGTCACACCCTGACTTTTGCGGAAGCGTGATTATGGTGTGAATTTCTTAATACCAATGCATTCAATCATAACAACAACTATATGATAAAAGCCATAGATTTGTCATCCATTAAATAAGTTTGAAAACATCACAACATCATAGTTTAAACATAATTGTCAAATTTAAGTTACTACCCATCCGAATTGTTTAGGAGTTCACTTAGGACTCATCAAAAGATATTAAATAAAACCAAGGTTTGGAAGGCGTGTCTCGTCCAGGAATAAGACACCCAACCCAAACCTCTAAACCATGGATGACATCTTTATTCACAACGCAGCATGAAACTTCCAACGCCCGCCAGATCCACTTACTAATTACCTGAAATACATGTATTTTGAAAAATCAACAAAAGTTGAGCGAGTTCGTGTGTTTGTTTGTGCGTATGTATGTATAAACCTTTGAAATCACTGTAAGTATGTATGTATGTTTATAAATCCTGGTATGAAAGCAACAAGGAAAAACAGATCACCAATGGGTTGCAAGGCCATTGATATGTGTGACGTGATGCAGCTAGCTCAAACCTAGCAAATTTTGCACCGGGCTTACCGCTGTAAGACATAGTCTACCCATGGGCCAAACCCTGGTCCAACATGGGCGGGGCTCGCTACACCCAAATAGATCTATCACTCATGTCCCTCGGTCCTATAACTAGGATTGATGGCCTTAAGCGTTGTGCCCACCACTCACATGATCTAAGTGTACCCTTCCTTAGCTAACCATACCAAATAACAATGTATGTATACAGTTGTAACATGTATTTCACCCCCAAAGTTATAAAACTGAAAACAGTTAGAGTAAAAGGGGGAACACGAAACTCACAGTCTTGCGTCTTCAACAATCGTAACTCGTACTTCTCCAGTGAACACGACTACCTACAACATACTAATGTCTATTAGACGAACGGGCCGTGCCTTGACTTAGTGTTAACGTTTCTGAGTTACGTTTCTGATATTATTCCAAGTTATATAATTATTGTCAAAATAATTAATATTTTAACTTAAATTATATTTATAAGTTTTGGAATAATTGTTAAACCATATATTAACTTAATACTTCTCAAGTATTAATACTTGTATTTCTTCCCAAGGATGGGGGTATCTTATACATGTGTACTCGTATTCCGGTGTGTATTTATACGTACGAGAATACGTATTCTATTGTGTCCATTAAGTATTCATATACTTAAATTTATATTATACTTTTTGGAATATTATTTCTAATAAAAAGTCCACCAACATATATATTTCCAAAATATATATTTAAAGAATATTTCTTAGAAAAATTATTCATAATTTTTCTTTTGGCAAAATATTTGTAGTTCCAAAATAATATATTTTCAAGTTCACTCAAGAAAATATATATCTTTTCCAAAATAATATATCTTCTAACATTTCAAAGGAAAATATATATATTTATACTTGTCAAAAATGCTATATGCTCTTGAAGTAATTGTGAAAATCATATTTTCATTCCTTTGTATTCAAAATATTATTTGCTAAAATATATTTGTGAACATATTTTCCGGAATATTTTGTAAGTTACATTTCTGGTTCGGTTTCGCCAATATTTTGTGTGTAACTTGTATGCTTATTCCTTGAGATTTTGGTAGCATTTTGGATTACAATTCTTGGTGTTTTAATGTGTTATATTATTTTAAGTCCTAAAATAACATAACTATTACACAAAGTATACACATAATCACACATGTGTGTCTTTATAGTATATATATATATATATATTCTAAATATATATTTATCCATTTTTATTTATAAAAACCAACCTCCAATATTTGTATTTTTGTAACAAAAATTATGCCAAGGTTTATATAGAAAACTCATGGTTAAAATACACTTATAAATATTTGTTTGAAAATATTTTTCTAAATGTTTATATTTTTAGAAAATTTTGCCATAGTTTCCCCTAAAAATGGAGGTTTCCATGCTTTCAAGCATATCATTTTCTTTTGTAAAAATCACCACAGTCAATTTACAATCATCAACAAACAACATTCACTTACCAATCTTGCCAAAATCATGCTTAATCTACCACTTCATGAACTTGAAAGTTTATGAAAATTTGTAGTAACTTGGTAGTATGTTTAGTGAGTTTAGTTACCCTTAAAAATGTATTTACTTCTTTAAAAACTTCATTTTAAAGAAGTTGGATTTTTACAACTTCAAAACACATTTTCTAAAAATGCTTCTTTATGTAATCTTCTTGTTACACAAGTGTTTCTACACTTGTTTAATCATTAAAAATAGTGTTTGTTTATGTAAGAACCAGGATCCACTAAAACTCATATTTTAAGCTTGGTTCTTTTGAAAAACCATTCATAAATTTTAGATCTATATGATTTTTAACTCACTTTGATTATTATTTTTCAAGAAACCAAAGTATCCTTTTCAAGTTCATGATTCAAGTGTGGATGATCTTTCATCCTACAACCTTCTTACTTTCTCATCTTGCTAAACTATGTTTCTAATCATGATCTAGCAAGATGTTATGATGATCAACATCATCTTTACAAACAATCAATGATCAACAAGCATTCATACCACAAACAACTTAGTTTCAACAAGATTACTTCATAAATCAAGCTTATGCTCAAGTTACATGCTTATGTTCTTTAGTGTTCTTGAAGTTTTGATTATGATACTCCTTTAACCACTAAAAATGGATGTAAAATAGAGTGTTTAAGGATCTTACCACTAGCTCAAGGCTATGGATGATTCAAGTGAAGAAAGTGAGTGGATAAAAGCAAACAAGAAAGGTCCTTCCACTTCCAAAGCCACCAAGCTTCCTTATACACCCTTTCACACCTTTGTATAGCCTTAGAATGGTTGAAGAAGATCGAATGATGGTGGATGTATGGTGGGTTGGTTTCCGCCGAGAATGGGAGCAAGAGGAAGAGGAGAGTTTGTGTGTGTTTAGTGTGTGTGAGATATGAGATCAAGTTCCTTCATGCCATACTTATAACCATTTTATTCTTCTAACTCTTGGATAATATGCTTGTAATTTAGAGACAAGATCCAATAAATAATTGAAATAAAATCAAAGTGTGGGGCCATGTATGGGCCGTGAGATAGGTGGGGGGGGGGGGTCTAGCATAGGTTTAACCAATTTAGTTACAATCTAGTTGAAAACCAAGTGTTAGTTACATGTCTTGGTTATTAGATATTTTGTATGGGGTGTTAGGATGTTCGGGGATCATAACTAGCTTGGAAACATTAAAACAATGCTTCTAGTGTATTTTTGATGTTTCAGGTAGTGTCCGGTTGTTCGGTTAGATACTGGTTCGTTAAAGTGCTAAACTATACAGTTTAGTGTTCTTTATGTATCCTTTTGTGACACTTTTAATTCCCGACACTTAGGAAATCATTCAGGACCATTTTATCATGTTTTTGCGTAATATTTATGTGTTAAAAAGCCGATTTATGCTGAATTTTGCTAAATTCAGCACTCTGGGTGAGTTTTAGGCACTTTCCGGCACTTAAACTATCATTTAGAAATGCAGTTTTGTGGTCCTTACTTCCCTACACACTATACTAGTGTAGTACTTGGTTTCTGGCTCATTCTGTATCTCAATATACTGTCTGTCTATGTACTGAACTCTGTCAGCATATTCCTGATTTATCAGATAACTGTGCTAACTGTGCTTTGTGCATCATTCAAAGCAATATAGCTTTCATGCATTATTGATATGACATTAAATAATGTATGATGCACATGTATGTGTATGGCAGTAATCAGAAAGCAGTTAATTGTAATTCAGCACAGTCATTAAGCACTAATCAAGATTAATTAATTGTACGGGTACCTGGATTTTTGACAGTTGTCACATTATAGAATGCATAGTAACATATTTTCACTGGTTTGTGCTCAACAAATCTTATACACCAGGCGTAATTATTTTCATTGGATGCGTTATTATTTTCATCCAGCTCAATCAAAAATTTGCTTAAAAACGGATGAAAACAAAGGGCAAGTTAGATCAGAAGCCCCAATATCAAAATTTAACCTAATAAAACATTCGTTAATTGTTTAAACAAAAAGGCAAGTTAGCTCAAAAGCCCCAATTTCAAAATTTAACCTAATATAGGGGATGGGGGGATGAACAATCTAATACCACTAATTCATATCAATCAATCGTCTAATATATATATATATATAGTAAACACATACCAATTCCAATATAGGCTCATTAAAAATCATTTTTTATGGTTTAGAATTTAGCCTACTTGCGTTAGGTATATTGAGCCCAATATTAATTTGATTTTTTTAAATAATAATAGAACATTATGGAATGACACATTTTTCAAGCTCGAACATGGTACATGAATTCTCAGAGACGCCTCTGGTGGGGCCTCAAGACATGTATACTTCCTTTTTATTTTGTGTTTAAGAGATATAATGAGGTTTAGAAAGATAGTGAAGTAGGCAATTACATTTCATATCTATACAATATAATAAAAGAAACCATGTTATGGACACATGGCGCTCTATGAGGCATTCTTAATTACCTTTTTAAATATTTATTATCGAAATTTAATTATTGATAATATTAAATTTAAAATTTATGGAAGAGATTTAATGATAAAGACAAAGATAACTGATAATAATATATTAATTATTATATTCATATATTAATTATTAAAATCTAAAAAAATATATTAGCGCTTTAAATATTTAGAGTTAATTACACAGTTAGTCCCTGTGGTTTACATAAAATAACATACTTAGATACTAATAGTTTAAAATCACCTTCTAGGGTATTAACTTTTCATTTTGTAGCGTTTGAATGTATTAAATTCTAGGGTATTAACATAGTTAGTACCTATGGTTTGCACAAAATAACATACTTAGTTACTAATAGAATGTGATTTTAAAAACAAATAACGTTAATACCTTCAAACGTTACAAAATGAAAAGTTAATACCCTAGAATGTGATTTTAATCTATTATAGTACCTAAGTATGTTACTTTGTGCAAACCACAGGGACTAACTATGTAATTAACTAAAATATTTATAAAGATAAAGATAATAAAAATATTTATTCTAATCAACTGTTTCGTTAAAAGGATTTATTCAATACATGTAGAACATATATATTTTTTATACATGTGGTATAATTAGAATCCTATTTTAAATAAAGGATCCCATTATCCCGTTTTACACTCCAATGAAATAATAATATTACATCATAATATCCAACTTATCTCTTGTGTATTTAATATTTTTTACTAAAGTATTTCTTTTTTTTTTCTGCTGATTATCCAACATCAAGTAATACGTAAGTTTCTAACCTAATAATAAATAAAAAAACAAAGTAAAATGTTATAAACCTTGTAATACACAACTCTCTAACCTAATAAAAAATAAAGTGAGATGTTACAATAAGTAAATAGTACCTCAAAGTTTATTTTGTTAGAAAACACATCTTGATGACTAAATGTGTTAACGGATTACATTATTCGTGTAAGACATGTGTCTATTCAAATCGTGCAATACACGAGTTTTTAAAAGATGTAACTATTTTATTACTTAGTGTATAAAGTTATATTTATTCAACTCGTGTAATACACGGGGTTCTAACCTAGTATACGTTTGAAATAAAAGATATGTGTTTATACGGTTTTTACAATTATCTATTTGAAACTAATCATCTAATAAACATGTAAACATATACCGAGTTTAAGAAAACCTTTGAAATAGGGGGTGTGCATGGGTCGGTTTGAATCGGTTTTGACCAAAAACCATAACCGCGATGTCGGTTATTGGATAACCATAATAATAACCGATCGGTTATGGTGGTTATGGTTATTTGGTTTTGATGGTTATAGCGGGTCGTTTATTGGTGGTTAACCGTGTATTTAGATTAACTAAAAATAGCTTTTTTTAACGTGGAATAAATTGTTATTGCATATTTATATATATTAGTATATTACATAGTATTAAAGAATACATATAATCTATAATATTAATACCAATTATTATAGAATATTCAAACAAAGTGATAAGATACATTCCATAAATTCAAATAAATATTCAACCAAAACCACAAATGATATGAAAAACCCAGAAGTACTAAAAATCTTCAGTAAAAACATCAAATATTAAAAATATGGTGAAAAGTCCAAAATCCTACAATGATTTATTACATGTCGGTTCTGTTCCGTTATGGCAGGTATGGAAAAAATGATAACCGTAACCGACCCGCTACTTTCGGTTTTCAAAAAAATCATTAACCGACCCACCTGCTTTTTATTTGGTTCGGTTTTTTTTTGTTCGGTTTTGTCGGTTAATTCGGTTATGGTTCGGTTAATTCGGTTTTTTGCACACCCCTACTTTGAAACACAACTAGGTTTTCTCGAACATATTGTTTCTTTTTTAATACACGAACTCGATTTCAATTTGGGTTACAGACTATATTTTTTAACTGATTTACAAACTAAATACCACTTAAAAAAGTTTATAACGGGCTTAATTGATAAATTATAAAAAGTTAACTTTTTTAAAGTTATACATTTTAGGTTTAATTAGACCACCGGGTATGGGGCACGTCACCGGCCCGTCCCCCTCGTCGTGGGTTGTCCCACACCGCCCCCAGGGGCCCGTCGCGGCTTCTCCGTCCTCTCCGAGACGTTGGAGACGGACCAAAAGGTTTGAAAATTGTGGGCCCCCCCAAACGGTAACTTCCCTATTTTATAAAAAAAAAATCAACCCCACCACTATATAATCCACCTTTTCACCCCATTTTTTTACCCAAACCTTCCACTTTTCACCCCATTTTTATAAAAAATTCTCTCCCAACCTTAAGAAAAATTATGGATCCCTACAACCCAAATAATCCCAACTCAAGTTCACTCCTGTTTTCGTCACCCGGCTACACACCCGTCATGGAAAACACTTTTGCGGGTTACCAAAAATGCCCAACGCTTTCAACCAACGAAACCAATACCCTATGCAACAACCCAACATTCCGTTCAACCAAATGCAAATGCAACAACCCAACATTCCGTTCAACCAAATGCCATATCAAATGCAGCAACTTATGCAAAACCCGCTAAATATGCCATATCAACCACCGCCACAAGCACATCCAACACAAATCGAGGAAGAAGATGATGACGTAGAGGTTGTGCCAGAAACACAACCTGAACCTTCAAAAAAGAAAAATACAAAGGGAAAGGGTAAAAAAGAAGACGCAACCGCCAAACAACAACAACGGCCATGGTCAAAAATTGAGGAAGAGGCGTTGGCGAAGGTATATATTGGTTCGTCAACGTCTCCTATAATCGGTAAAAATTAATTTTTTTGTACATTATATTATTATTGTTATTAAATATTATTTGTACATTATATTTTTGTTAGAAAATATTATTATTGTTACTAACATTTATTTGTACACTATATTTTTCTAACAAAATATTATTATTATTGTTACTAACTTGTAGGTAACAATCAATAAACCGATGGGTTTTGGCAAGAAGCCCTTGATATGTTCCATGCGATTATGGAACAAGGTGAGTACAGAACCGTTGATTCTATCAGGTCCAAGTGGCGCAAGATGAATACGTCGATCCAACGCTTTTGTGGGTTTTATAACACAACGCTCGCCAACAAACCGAGTGGGTGGAACAACGAAAATATTTTCAATGAAGCATTGCGTTTATACGAAAATGACAAAAAAAACTTTTTTCCCACATGTCCGTGCTTGGCAAATTGTAAAGGATCATCCAAAATGGAAGGGAACTCCAAATGAGGTTGCAAGCGCGAAACGAGCAACCAAACAGTCTAAAACTTCCGAGTCAGTAAGTTATAGCGTTGGAGGCTCAACCGGTAGTTGCCAAATAAATATCAACGACGAGCCCGAGTATGAGGAGGAGCCGATTGGAGAGGAAGAACATCCCCCAGGAAGGGACAAAAGTAAAAAGATAGCGGCTGAAAAAAGGAAACAAGCCGCATCAGGAAGTGTTGGTGGTTCGAAGTTGGAAGGTATTATGGCCGAGTTGAAAGCATTCAACCAAACCTTTACCGAGACGCAAACCGAGAAGGTAAAGGTGAAAAAACAACAAGCCGAGGAGAAGCAAACGAGGCAAGAAGAAGCGCAACAGTTGGAGGAATGGAAAATAATGACCACCGACCTTAGCGAATATCCACCGGAAGACCGTCCCATTTTACAAATGATGAAGAAAAAATTAGGAAAAAATGGAGTGGAGGAGTGTAGTTTTTTTTTTAAATGTAACTTTAGGTTTTTTTAAGTGTGTTTTTTTTTTAGTTTTTATTTAAAAGTAACTTTAGGTGTTTTAAAGTGTGTTGTTTTTTTAGGTTTTATTTAAATGTAACTTTAGGTTTTTATATAAATGTAAGTTTTTTATTTTTATTTATTTTATTTTAATTAATTAATTAAATCAAAAAAATAATAATAATAATAAAATAGGGGGGACCATCCACCACATCCTTGGGTAGTCCCCAAAGGGATGGTCATCTTTGCTTACTTGGCGCCTACTTAGAGAACGGTCCCTTTGGAGACTATCCTCACCATACCATTTGGTCTTATGTCACGTCAAAGTGCATGTGTATTAATTACAGTTTTTGACTTTGGATATTTCTGAAGCCAATGGATTTCTTATGTATGCGTCATTTTGTAACTTTGATGGTTTTAAAAAAGTTAGTTTTTTAGAAAAAAGTTGGATATATATGGTTGTAAATGAAGATGAGTTTAAATTCTACACCATCATATTAGATAAGTGTTTGAATATCTTGATAATATTTAGTAAACACTATCCAAATCAAACAAACTCAATGTAATGTATAAAATAAAATAAAAAAAACTTCAAAAGTTAAATTGTGTATAGGGATAAAATTACATTAATTATAAAGAAAACTAAATAATATATTGTAAGTATGGTAAAGATAACTCCAATAAACTTTAAATAACTCACATACTTTGTCTACTACTTCTTCTCCATTGCAGCGGGAGAAAAAGGAGACTCAGACCGAAGCAATAAACAATGAATTTGTTGGTGTAAGAGTACATATATATTTTTTTAGATAATAGTTTATTTCATTCATACTTGCCAAGTTAAGAAAGACGACAAGCACATGCAAGAGATCTAAGGCCATAATGGGGTCGCGACAAGAGGCATAATAGGGGGGTTAAGTTGTAGCGACAAGAGCTAAGAATGTGGCAGCACGACGACAACAACAACAATGAAAAATAAACGAAACATAACTTATAGACAACAAGAGGAACGATAAGAGAGAGAGGGGGGTTAGTTAGCCAAACATGATCCAACAACGTTAGCAACAAAGAGATATATGAAACCATCAGGGAGAGAAAAGAAGAAGGTGAAAACTCTAAAAAATAATTAAAAAACTTAAAGGTTTAATTTATCAAGAGTACATCAATATATTTAAATAAGTAAAATGCTAAAATCGTTCCTAAGCTTTGGGCATTTTTGCCTGTTCAATCCAAAATAAGATTTTTTTTAACTGGACCTCTGAGGTTTCATTTTTGTCGTCATTTTCATCCAAAATCACTAACTCAATTAAAATGTACCGTACACTCATGGACGATTTGACAATTCCCAAACCTCAGGGATGATTTTGGCAATTTACCCATTTAGTCTTTTGTTAATTTTCCTCTTTTCTTTTAAATAAATAAATAATAAATTAATTATAATATATATCCATATACGCACACATCCACATTTATATATAGACATCTATTTCATTTTTAATTCTCTATTATATTATTCTCTCTTCTCCACCTCCACCTCCAATACCATCACCACCACCACCACCACCGCCACAACCACCCCCTTCTGTTTCGCACTCGTACTTCATCTCCCCTCATCGACCCGTCGTACCAAATATCAGTACCACCTGTCTCTCCCCTCGTACCAAAAATCATTAATTTATTATTATTTTTTATTTAAATGTAAAAAAAGTGTGTATATATATAAATAAATATGTGTGTATATATATGCGTATATATATATATATATATTATATTTATAATTATTTTTATTGTTTTTATTTAAAGAAATAATAATGTTTTAAAAATTAAAAAACAAAAAAATATGTAAATTGCTAAAATCGTCCCTGGGGTTTGGGAATTGCCAAAATCATCGATGAGTTAATGATAAATGAGTTAATTACTGTTTTCGTCCCTGTGGTTTGTCAAAAATCACTATTTCAGTCCATCAGTTTAAAAATTGCGATTTCAGTCACTGTGGTTTCACTTTCGTAACTATTTCAGTCCACCTCCGTTAATCCCATCCATTTATTCTGTTAAGTACACGTGAATTGACCATAATGCCCTTATTAATAAAAAACTAAAAGATATCTAAATGAGTTAATTACTGTTTTCGTCCTTGTGGTTTTTCAAAAATCACTATTTCAGTCCCTGTGGTTTCACTTTCGTAACCATTTCAGTCCAGTCTCCTAACACCGTCTATTTTACCGTTAAGTTTTTAATGAAATACCTAAATTACCCTTGTGTTAATTAAATATGGACTTATATGATTTTATTATTGGATTTATATGATTTTATTGTTATATGACATATGGACTTAAATTGGATTGTAGGGTTCGTCCCACATGGCTTTAGTAGAAGTAGAAGTCTGGCATCATTTTTACATATATGGTTCTAAAATTTTAATTTTGGATTTTAGAATGAGAAAATGTCCAGGTAAGCATTATTTTTCAAAGTTATTATGTTAATTGATGCTGCTAGGAAGATATTAATTAGGGTGGGGTAATGGGTCGCCGGACATTAAGAGGGTGGGGTTGTGATGCCGGAGACTGCACTAAAATGGTTACGAAAGTGAAACCACAAGGACTGAAATCGCAATTTTTAAACTAATGGACCGAAATAGTGATTTTTGACAAACCACAGGGACGAAAACAGTAATTAACTCATTTAGATATCTTTTTGTTTTTTATTAACAAGGGTATTATGGTCAATTCACATGTACTTAACAGAATAAATGGATGGGGTTAACGGAGGTGGACCGAAATGGTTACAAAAGTGAAACCACAGGGACTGAAATCATAATTTTTAAACTAATTGACTGAAATAGTGATTTTTGACAAATCACGGGGACGAAAACAATAATTAACTCATGATAAATTTTAACTGAGTTGGTGATTTAGATGTAAATGACAACAAAAATAAAACCTCAGGTGTATGTATGTATGTATGTATGTATGTAACATTATTATGTTAAGATAAGTAAAAATAAAAAAAAGAGTGTTTTATTTGTACCGCAAACTATAATGAATGGCAGTACCATATTGGTGCCATGAGTCATGACAAAGTGAACTGATTCCGACCGAATAATATCGGTACAAGTATTCGCTTTTATGGATTTCGATCGATGTAAATCACGTATTGATATTCTTGCATATCAATACTTTATTTTTTTGTATTTATCTTCTGGTTGCTAGTAAATCACGTATTGATATTCTTTTGGCATATCAATACTTTATCTTTTGGGTTTTATCTTCTGGTTGCTATGCTATATGTTGGTACCGATCTTGGGGGTGAGATAAGACTTATGACCATTAGGTCATGGGTTCGATTCCCACAAAGGGGGTTTTCCCAGATTTATTGGGTTTCCTCCTGAATTGGTGTATAGGCATTATTGCCTAGTGGAGATGGATATGATCGGGTGGTTCTGCTGGTGGCACGATGATACTCCAGTGGTCCGTCAGTGATCCAAAATTTGCCGTTCAAAAAAAAAAAAAAAACAGACTAAACCGGTACCGACTAAATTCGCGCCACAACTCGCGGGGAGTTTACTAGTTTATATAATTGTGGGCGCCGCTGCTTGCAGAATCTATATATTTATGATTCATATGGTGAAAATGAAAATGAATGTGTATTGGAGTGATGTTCACGGGACTTAACTTACAGCCGACTTTGTTTCCAATCACCGTGAACTCAATTAATTGATCATGTTAGCTACTTACTTGATTTATCTCAACCCCATTTCCATCTCCATTTTCACGTGAGCTTGAATCAACTTTTGCCGACCCGATGAAATGCCGAAAAGTACTCTTGTTTCGTTGAGTCTTAAGCATTCGCATTGGAGTCTCTATCTCTAAAGTTTAGATATTTTTCTTATTTATCTTCTTCATTCGAATCTTCATCTTTAAAATATAGGGTAAAGTTCTTGTACAAATAATCTTAACATACTAAACATACAAATTGAAGGAAAACTCAAAAAGACAATGTGACATTTTTGTAATTATCAATAACTATCAAAGTTACTCTACAAATATACCTAAAAAAACCTAACCACCCCCCCCCCCCCCCCCAAAAAAAAAACCTAAAAAAAACCTAACCCCCCCCCCCCCCCCACCCCCCAAAAACCTAAAAAAAACCTAACCCCCCCACCCCCAAAAACCTAAAAAAACCTAAACCACCCCCCCCCCCCCCCCCAAAACCTAAAAAAAAACCTAACCCCCCCCCCCCCCCCCACCCCCCAAAAACCTAAAAAAAACCTAACCCCCCCCCCCCCCCACCCAAGCTAAAATGCTAAAAACTAAACCCCCAAAAAACCTAAAAAAATAAAAAAAAAACACACACACAAATTATTTTATTTTTTTTTAACATTTTTTATTAAAAAAATCGCTACTTTTGCTAACGAAATGTAGCGATTTTTTAATAAAAAATGTTAAAAAAAAATTTGTGTTTTTTTAGGTATTTTTGGTTGTAACTTTGATAGTTGGTGGTAATTACAAAAATGTCATCTTGTCTTTTTGGGTTTTCCTTCAATTTGTATGTTTAGTATGTTAAGATTATTTGTATTTGATCTTTTGCCTTAAAATATAAAGATTTTGATATGGTGAATCTTTATATATATAGAGAGAGAGAGAGAGAGATTCACTATTCACATCTCCAAGATTTAAAGATTGTATTTCCAGAATTTTGGTTTATATTTAAAGCATTTCGGTTTGTACCCTAATCATGGAAAAATAGGAAAACAAATAATAAGAAAAGGATACAGAGATACACGAGATTTAGGATGTTAAACAAAATTTAGAGGAAAGGGAAAGGTTATTTTTAGAGATGGAGAATTAGATTAGGCACACATAAGGGTTGTAGCTTGTAAATGAGTAAAATCATTAGTGAGATACTAATTGAGATCGGCTTGATTAAAAACTCGAATCAAGCTGAACTTAAGCGAGTTCAAACCTGAAAATAAGTGCGTTTGGTAAACGAGTCTAAGTTTCACTTGTGGAGCTCGGGCTGGTTTTATAGCCTGAACAAGTCTACTATTTATATATTTTTTTATCTAATATATATTAACACAGTTATCATTATATATAAAATTATGATAAAAATAACCAAATATTATATGCTGTGTTATATATAAAAATTTAATTATAATTATAAATATATACAAAACATAATTTGCTTATGTGAATAAACTAATTAATAAATAATAAAATGAGTTAGGCCCAAGCCGTTATCAAGCTTGTAAAACTACTTACAAGCCGAGTTCGAGACAAAAAACAATAATCTCAGACTCGGCTTAGCTTGTTTACATCCGTGCACACAACCTTAATGTATACTTGAAAAAAGAAAATGAGACAAAAAACAATAATCTCAGACTTGACGTAGCTTGTTTACATCCCCGCGATAAAAGAAAATGAGACAAAAAACAATAATCTCAGACTTGACGTAGCTTGTTTACATCCCCGCACACAACCTTTATATATACACTTAATAAAAGAAAGTGAGACCAATAAATAGTCTATCTATCATCACTTTTTAACAACTTACATTTGTCAACAAAAAGAAATTAATTTTCAAGTTATGTGATTCTGTTAGTGACATATGTAACTATTGAATCTTGGTACAGATCAGAGATGAATACAAACGAGATTTACAAATTACTTTTATTAACTTTTTATGAATTAATTAAAACTACAAGACTTAAGGAATATAAATACTAGAAACAATTAAATTCTACTAGAACTCCTATTCTTACTTATACTTATCTCTAAACAATTACACACTAATCAAATCTAATACTAAGATAATTCAAATAATAATTAAATAACTTAATTCTCTTTTCAAAAAAAAATTAAATAACTTAATTATTATTTTACTCGTTTCGTCCTTCAACTTTAGATTTTCTCCAGACCGTCCCTTGAGATTGTCCGTACTTCTCTAGTTGATGTTGTAATTTCATCACTCCCTCTTAACATCAACTTCCATAAGTCTCCTTTCAATCTTGACTCATTCGGTCTCGATCTAACGAACTATCTTCGGTAAACACATGACCTCCGGTGACATCTTCGGTAGACACACTAACATTATCATCATTGGTTACAGCATCATTACCGGTACTAACATTACTTCTTCCGCTAGTCACAACGTCACTCTATCTTGGAAAACTTGAGCGACACACTTCGCCTTGGTCGAAAAATGTTTTTTTTTTCATCTAGATTCGATCGGTAGTCACAAACTATGTGACCCACTTCATGAGGCCCTCGAACGCCTTTCAAGTAGCACTCCAACTATCCTTCAAACCCACTTCAATCGAAACTTTAGAACTTGACCAATTACAGAACTCGATCAACTGGAAGAAGGGATAACTTACCAACTGCCTTCAACCAAATTGTATCAAAGGGTACACCAAGATCTAACCGAGATCTTTTACCACTGCCTTTGAACGAGTCTTCTTCTTTTGGCCAGCCTACTACTTGTAACTCTGCCATCGTTTCGGTTTCCTGCCTGGTTCCTGACTGCAATCGGTTTCTGAACTCTTGCGATCGGAAACTTACTGCGATCGGTACCTATATACCTTCGATCGGAGGACCGGATGAGTTGGAGGACCGGATGCAGGCGCGCATGCAGGTGCGGATGGACGCCGCTCACGGCCGTATGGAGCGTCTTCTCATGGAGGCGATCCAAGCATTCCGGCGTGGTGAGCAGTCCGGTTCGGATCAGGGGGCGAGGACCTCAGGCACTGCGGGGGCGGGGCCCTCAGGCACCACTCAGGATCCATAGGTTTAGGATCGTTGTACTTTTTCTTGTATTTTGACGATTTATGTATTTTGAACAATGGCCTGTGTATATATAAACTTATTATGTAATTAAATTTGCAGTTTCAGATTATTTGTATATGTGATTGTTTATTTTAACTGTTTAGATTGGTATGCTTGGTTACGTATAATCTATAATATGATATTATGTTAAAAATGTGATACGGTACGACACGATACGCTATAATACGATAATTAACGATATGAAAATAATAGAGTTGTGATACGATACAACACGATACGCTATAATACGATACTTAACGATATAAAAATAATAAAGATTTTAAAACTTATTAAAATAAAAATAACCAATAATAAACCCAAAACACCAAAATCCCAACACAACACACAAAAAATAAACTTCAAAAATTCAGGGCATCAATACGCATCGTATAGGCCTATACGATGCGTATAATGCCAGCCGCTAGACAACACCTGCACCTGTCAGTCTGCAATGTTTTTTTTTTTTACTTTTTCAATACGCATTGTATAGACCTATATGATGCGTATTGAAATTCCAGGGTGTGCAAATAGATAATGAGGTGTGGGAATAGAATTAATTCTCCAACAGGGGATCCTCTCCAGGGTCAGCGCCACGCCCGCGCCCACGTCCAGCACCACGCCCGCGCCCACGGCCACGTCCACGCCCACCAGGCACCGCCACCGCGATCAACGCCCCCGCCGCTCCATGTGCGCGGCCACGTCCACGCCCACCGCCACGTCCCCGACCTCTCTCTCTACCAATAGCGACTTCCATATCTGCATGATTAAACAATTTTAATCAATTTTTTTTTTCAAAATATAACAATTTTTAATTAATTTTAAGAAAATATAACACCGCCACCTCCCCGGACGACCCCGACTATATATTATAATTATTATCTATCTACGACGTATTAGGTTTCAACGCTTGTTACGGACCTACGCGCGATACGGACGTTTCGACTAAAATATTAAAAAAACTATATATTTACGACGTCCTAGGTTTTGACGCTCGAAATGGACCTAATCGCGTTACGGACGACCCCGACTGTATATTATAATTATTATCTATCTACGATGTATTAGGTTTCGACACTCGTTACGGACCTACGCGCGATACGGACGTTTCGACTAAAAAAATATAAAAAAACTATATATTTACGGCGTCTTAGGTTTTGACGCTCGAAATGGACCTAATCGCATTACGGACGACCCCGACTGTATATTATAATTATTATCTATCTACGACGTATTAGGTTTCGACGCTCGTTACGGACCTACGCACGATACGGATGGTTCGACTAAAAAAATAAAAAAAAACTATATATTTACGACGTCTTAGGTTTTGACGCTCGAAATGGACCTAATCGCGTTACGGATGACCCCGACTGTATATTATAATTATTATCTATCTACGACGTATTTGGTTTCGACGCTTGTTACGGACCTACGCGCGATACGGACGTTTCGATTAAAAAAAACTATATATTTATGATGACTTAAGTTTTGACGCTCGAAATGGACCTAATCGCGTTACGGACGACCCCGACTGTATATTATAATTATTATCTATCCACGACGTATTAGGTTTCGATGCTCGTTATGGACCTACGCGCGATACGGACGTTTCGACTAAAAAAATAAAAAAAAAAACTATATATTTACGTGTTAGGTTTCGACGCTCGTAATGGACCTAATCGCGATACGGACGACCCCGACTAAATAATATAAACATTATCTATCTACGTCTCATTACGTTTCGACGCTCGTTACCGACCTATGTGCGATACGGACGACTTTGACTAAAAATAAAAACATTCTACTTACAAGTAAAACATTAAAAAAACTAGGAAAATTGGTTTTTAATAAACCAACCTTTGCCCCATTGGTAATTAATAATTCTACCTACAAAATTGGTAATTAATAATCCTACGTTTCAATATGTTGGTACTCAATAGACCTCCGTTAGTTTTTTTTAACTGAAGTTAGTTTTTAAGTTTTATTTGTTACACAAACAGTCCCTGTAGTTATAATTTACTAGTTTTAAGTTTTATTTATTACACAAACAGTCCCTGTAGTTATAAAAAAAATCATAAAAATAAAAAAAAAATCTAAAAAATCAAAAAAATTCAAAAAAATCATAAATATTCTAAAAAAATCAAAAAAATTCTAAAAAAATCAAAAAAATTCAAAAAAATCATAAAAATTCAAAAAAATCAAAAAAATCATAAAAAATCATAAAAAATCATAAAAATTCAAAAAAAGCAAACGTTTCGACGCGAACCGTTTCGAACCGTACCACCACCACCACCACCGCCACCACCGCCACCGCCACCGCACCGCCACCACCGCCACCACCACCACCGCCACCACCACCACCGCCACCACCGCCACCACCACCACCACCACCACCACAGCACCGCCGCCACCACCACCACCACCGCCACCACCACAGCACCGCCACCACCACCACCACCACCGCACCGCCGCCACCACCACCACCACCGCCACCACCACAGCACCGCCACCACCACCACCACCACCACCGTTTTTGAAACGGTACGCGTCGAAACGGTACGGGTCGAAACGGTACGGGTCGAAACGGTACGGGTCGAAACGGTACGCGTCGAAACGGTACGGGTCGAAACGGTCCGGGTCGAAACGGTCCGGGTCGAAAACGGTACGCGTCGAAACGGTACGCGTCGAAACGGTACGCGTCGAAACGGTACGGGTCGAAACGGTACGGGTCGAAACGGTACGGGTCGAAACGGTCCGGGTCGAAACGGTCCGGGTCGAAAACGGTCCGGGTCGAAAACGGTCCGGGTCGAAACGGTACGCGTCGAAACGGTACGGGTCGAAACGGTACGGGTCGAAACGGTACGGGTCGAAACGGTACGCGTCGAAACGGTACGGGTCGAAACGGTCCGGGTCGAAACGGTCCGGGTCGAAACGGTCCGGGTCGAAAACGGTCCGGGTCGAAACGGTACGCGTCGAAACGGTACGGGTCGAAACGGTACGGGTCGAAACGGTCCGGGTCGAAACGTTTGCTTTTTTTGAATTTTTTGAATTTTTATGACTTTTTATGATTTTTTATGATTTTTTTGATTTTTTTTGAATTTTTATGATTTTTTTGATTTTTTTAGAATTTTTTTGATTTTTTTAGAATTTTTATGATTTTTTTGAATTTTTAGATTTTTTTTTTTATTTTTATTATTTTTTTTTTATAACTACAGGGACTGTTTGTGTAATAAATAAAACTTAAAACTAGTAAATTATAACTACAGGGACTGTTTGTGTAACAAATAAAACTTAAAAACTAACTTTAGTTAAAAAAACTAACGGAGGTCTATTGAGTACCAACATATTGAAACGTAGGATTATTAATTACCAATTCTGTAGGTAGGATTATTAATTACCAATGGGGAAAAGGTTGGTTTATTAAAAACCAATTTTCCAAAAAACTAAGATATAAAACATTTGTTTATACTTTATAAAACAGAAAAGGAAAAAAAAAACCAAGAATTTAGAATCAATACGATGCGTATAGGCCCATACGCATCGTTTCAGTTCAAGTGTTCTTGAAAAAACTCTGAAATTATGAGTCGATACGATGCGTATAGGCCCATACGCATCGTATCAACTCATGTGTTCTGGAAAAAAACTTGAACTTTTGGAACAATACGATGCGTATAGGCTGATACACATCGTATCGATTCATAAGTTCTTGAAAACCCCCCCAAAAAAACCCAGCTTTTCAACCACAAAATCACACAAAACCTACGGCTAAAATGCAAAATTGAAAACGTTTAAATGATGAGGGTTTGGAGATGAATACCGTACTAGTCTTTGATCTTGAAATCTCGACCGTATATTCACCGTATGTATAACACCGTATGTGTGTCTATTTTGGTGTATTTTAAGTTTTTTTTTTGTTTTTGGATCGTATCAACCCCCTGTGTTTTAGGGGGTTATATCGTTTTCTCACTTAATACGAATCGTATAGATCTATACGATGGGTATGAAATTACCATTATACCCCTGTATTTTAAATAAATTTAGGGAATAATACGCATCGTATAGATCTATACGATGCGTATTTTGGGCCTAATACGATACAACATTGGCCTATACGATCGTATATGCCATAGTTTGAAAATTTGGTTTTTCGTGTTTTCCTCGGTTCGACGCGTATACGAGTCGTTTTTCGACGAACTTTCGCATATTTTGTCGTTTTATGATGTATGACTTCAACATACGTCGTTTCGGTGACGTTCGGTTGCGTGCGAATATTGTATTTTATGATTACGTATAGTTTTGTTTGAAATCCACTTGTACTCCATAGTGATGTGTTATATGTACACGCTCGTGGAAATATCATTAGTCGCGTATTTTTGCGTATTTTGAGGTATTTTATCGTATTGTTGCGTATTTTATAGTGTTTTGACATATTTTGGTGTATTCCGATGAAATTTTACCTTATTTTAACCTGTTTTTTTAGGTTATTTTAACGTATTTAGGCGTATTTTTGAATATTTTAGCGTATTTTTGAATATTTTAGCGTACTTTAGAGCATTATAGCGTATTTAAGGTATTTTAGCACATTTTAGTGTATTTTAACATATTTCATGTATCTTAGGGCATTTTAAGGTATTTTAGCGCATTTTAGCGTATTTTGACGTATTTTAGCGTATTTTGACGTATTTTAGCGTATTTTTTAATATTTTAGCGTACTTTAGAGCATTATAGCGTATTTTAAGGTATTTTAACATATTTTCATGTATCTTAGGGTATTTTAAGGTATTGTAGCGCATTTTAGCGTATTTTAACGTATTTTAGCGTATTTAATTGTATTTTGACGTATTTTAGCGTATTTTCGAATATTTTAGCGTACTTTAGAGCATTATAGCGTATTTTAAGGTATTTTAACATATTTTCATGTATCTTTGGGTATTAAGGTATTGTAGCGCATTTTAGCGTATTTTAACGTATTTTAGCGTATTTAATTGTATTTTGACGTATTTTAGCGTATTTTCGAATATTTTAGCGTACTTTAGAGCATTATAGCGTATTTTAAGGTATTTTAACATATTTTCATGTATCTTAGGGTATTTTAAGGTATTTAGCGCATTTTAGCGTATTTTATTGTATTTTGACGTATTTTAGCGTATTTTCGAATGTTTTAGCGTACTTTAGAGCATTATAGCGTATTTTAAGGTATTTTAACATATTTTCATGTATCTTAGGGTATTTTAAGGTATTTTAGCGCATTTTAGCGTATTTAATTATATTTTGACGTATTTTAGCGTCCAAAGTAAATTACAAATTATACAAATAAATTATTCTTTAAAATTACAAATTAATCAATAACAAACAATGTAGGGTCAATGTTATGCTTCGTTAGCATATCATACCACGCTATCCCTTCCGTGTAGTTTTGCGTCCAAAGTAAAGCTTTTGAGCACGCGCGTCTACTCCACGTAAGGTTCGGTGGCGGCATTGGATAGTCCCCTTCAAGTCTGACGTGGATGAAATGACTACGATTAACAAATAACAGTGAAACGAACTGATGGGTGGCACGTGCGTGCTCTGGATCATATAAGGGAAATACAATAGAACAACCTTGGATGTCTAATATGTGAACAATCACACCAAACCTATTGGCAAGAAGGAGTGCTGCTTGAGGCATCTCCATCCAATGTTCCCTGGGTGCCATTCCAACCCCGGTAAAATCTATTCTATGTACTTGTTGGTTGTAGTCCCCTGGTAATTCACTATCGAAGACGTACTTCCACATTTCTTTGTTCGGACCCGTCAGCTCTTCAAGAAGTTGGTTTCGAATATACCCAAAGTAGTCTTGTTCAAACCCTAAACCCACAACCGCCGCTCGAACCCCACAATGTCCATCCGGCCTGACATCTTTTATTCTTGAAATGTAGGGGTGGAACACTTTTGGAATTTGTTTTTTGTATCTGTGCACATATTCAAGCATTCCCTCATCAGTGATTAACGGAAAGCCATTGTCCTTGCCAGGCTCTTCTTCATGTGAAGATGTTGAACGACCGCGTCGATTTAACGATCTTTGAGACTTTAGAGACATTGCAGACGTAGACGGTATTAGGGAATCTTGCGACGATACATAAGAGCTATGTTGAGAAGGGTCACGCCTACTTTGTTGTCTGGGAGGCCCAACTGAGCTATCTCTAGCATGTTGTTCTTTTCTTTGTTGTTGGACCTTGGAAGTTGGCCGCCCGCGAGTGTTTTCTTGTACGACAAGCGGTTTTTTGTCGCTCATATATGGGTTTACCACCGCCATGATCTTCGATAAGACGCTTTTCCTCACTCGCGGGGGTTGGGTAGACAATTTTTGTTTCACATATTCTAATTGTTTGTCTACATCAACATCTTCCTCATCAAAATTTGATGGGTTCAGGTCAAGTTTTCTCTAGAAAATGTCTATATCTTCAAGCTGAATGGCGCAGTCTGCAAAACAAAAAAAAGAGCATTAGACAATCATATTAAATTAAGACAACAAAACATTTTTTATAAGTCTATAAGTACCTGTAATCTGCAATCTCTCCAGGCGACAGGCATATAACAACCCGGCACCCGAGTACAGCTGGTTATTCTCCGTGTTAGCTTTTTTCCAATAGGTTAAGAGCATGGATGGAAACTTTAACAAGTAGGTTGCAAAACAAAGGAATCTCAAGGTGGCTGTTCATTCGCTTGGTGCGGCTTTCTTCCTAGGATTTCTTTATTTGCGCATATTGCTTTAGTACCAAGGTGTCCACCTTTTCCACCAGCGTTTCCAGACTGCATTTCGGTGTAGTCAGCTGTTTCTTTAATGCAGCATGTGCGCCTTCAGCTCTGTTTGTTGTAGTTTGGAAGAATGTCAGGGTTTGATTGGTCCATGCAGATACGAACAAATGGCGGGAGATGCTTAACCAGTTATTCCATATGTAATAAAAAACATCTGAAAAAAAATAAATATATTCAAATTTCAAATTATATATCTATTTAAATGAATGTATTTACTTAGAGAGAACATACGTTTACGTTGTTGATTGATAAGGTGTCTCTGAAGGTTGAGGAGGTTATATTTGAATAACTCTTCGGTAGCGGAATTACACACTGTTTTCCACTGAGAAACAAAGCCATCCCAATCTTGCTGAGTAAATGAATTCTTGCAGTGCTTCACAATATTTTGTAAGACGTGGAGCCTGCAGAGATATCTGTGTGCGCCAGGGAATATTTGTCTACACGCGTTTATCAGTGCCTGGTCCCTGTCTGTTAGAATTACACGCGGCTCCATGCACTCGTGCAGCATAGACTTGACCCTCTCCATAACCCAGACGTACGTTTCCTCTTGCTCGTTTGAAAGAAATGCATGCGCAACACAGAAGGTATGGTTTGTCGACGTCATACCCACAACTTGCAAAAATGAAAGATTGTACATGTTAGTCTTGTAGGTAGCGTCAACCATAAGCACATGAGGGAATGCCCTCCACTTTTTAAAGGACTTCTCATGACATAAAAATACATGCTGAACGACGTTGGTGGAATGTTCCGTCTGTATGTAATAGGTCATCTTTTTTTCCTGGAGGATTTGTTCCAGCCGTTGCATGGGAGACGGTTTTTTCTCGAACTTTGCGGCCCTAATCTTTTGGCGAGCGTTGTGTATGTCTTTCGGAACACATTTATTCTCAGGGTTCTGTTCGGTTACGGCCTTCCAGATTGTATGGGGCTGTATGTCTTGATCTGTCAGCTCTTGCACCAACCTAAACTCATTAGGAGTAAGCCTCCTGGCATACGCGTAACCCTCCAGATGTTCAGCAGGGTCGTGGTTGTGCATCTCGTTAAAATTTTTGTTCAGATAATCTATCCGCCAAGCCCGACGACTTTGGTCGAGACGACCTATCACCATAAAAGGGCACGCGCATTTTTTGCTGCCGGTTTTCCTAACCGTGGCCTTACTCTCATGCTCGCCGCTACGACAACATTGGAGCCACACTCGGTGGCCCTTGGACCGTCTGGTAACAATAACGTATCCGTTGGTTAAACCCCTTCGTTTTACCCAACCTTCCAAATCATCGCGGGATAAAAAATCCTAAAAATATAACAAGTAATTTAAAAAAAATATAACAATTTTGAATGTATTTTTTTTTTTAATTCTTAAAAAATATAACAATTTTAATTAATTTTATTAAAACATAACATTTTAATTAATTTTATAAAAATATAACATTTTTAATTAATTTTTTATCCTATTTACAAAATATAACAATTTTGAATGTATTTTTTCTTTACAATGTTTTAATATTGTGCAAATTATTATTGTTTTTTATTGCGAGTAACGTGCGAATTGTGCATCGATTTTGAAATGAACGAGGTAACAAGTATTAAAACACATAGAAATTGAGATAACGTAAAAGAGAGGCTTGATAAAACATCGGATTTTTTTCGGGTTTTGAAACTTCGACTATTCCAAAGATAATCGAAAGTCCTTTCAAATTAGGGAAACGTGCTTTGGGCTATAGGTAAAATACTCTCGTCGAGAAGCGATTAACGGTACTTTACCCTTCCAGTTACTACACGTCCCTGATCGATTGAAAAATCAAAACTTTGGCGGGATTGAAAATCGAGGAACGGGACTAGTCGACAAGATGCGGGTTCCACCCCTAACTTGACGATTTCGTACCATATGTGTGGTTGGTATTCATCGGGTCAAGAAAGTTAATTCCGACACTTTGATGAGGGTCCACTAGAGTTTGAATTGGAAACTTACCGTCAAGATGTGGATCTCACTCCTAACTTGATGGCGTAATGTCGTGCAAAATTGAATAAGCGGATTGAGAGTCATTCACCAAATTATGGGTTTCACGCCTATTTTGGTGAAATCATCTCGTTTGTATAATACGAGTGTCTTCAACTCTTCAACGAATATTTTAAAAAAATATAACAAATTTTAATGTATTTTTTATAATATTTTAAAAAATATAACAGGTTTAATTTATTTTATAAAAAAATTCATATAACATTTATTAATTAATTTTTATCCTATTTGAAAAATATAACAATTTTAATGTATTTTGTATTAACAATTTTGTAATAATTTTTTAACAGAAAAAAATATAACATTTAACAAAAATATATATCGTTCGTACCTGATAAGTTTTGTACGAAACTTCAGGGTAAACGGGTGTCTCGTCACCCAATGACTCTTGCACGGGTGGCTTGATGTACTGTAAAGTACATATGTTTATAGTGTATATTTTGGTCAGTTTTCAGTCGTTTCGAGTCTGTTTTAGGTTAGAACTGTGATACTGCTGACGTTAAGCTTTGATTTCAGGTCCCGTAGCTTAAAGTGTTGAAAAACGAGTAAAAACGAGCAGTTCGGAAGAAAAACGGGATTCGTACGCGCGTCTGAGAAGCTGGAAATCGAAAAATAATAAAAAAAAATAAGAAAATCAGCCAAGGAGGCGACGCGCGACGCGACGCCCCCTAGCGTTGCGCGAGGGCCTTGATTTCGTGTAATTTGTTTTTCCAGCTAGGGTTTGCTTAACTAATTTCCAAGGAACCTAATCAGAAACCCTAATTATGAAATTGTGCAATCTTGGAGCATTCTTGGAGCATACTTTGAAGGCAATTGGAGATTTCAAGGCACAGGAATCATTGGTACGAGTCGAGAGTGAAGAATCGAAGAATTAATCGGGTTTTCTAATCCCTTGTTTTGTCGATTACTTTCTTGAAACTTTGTTACAATGAATTCTGTTTTAGACATCTTTGTTTTGTGTTTAATTACTGAGATGCTTGGCTAATTTCATAAACCACCTAGACTATGATGAATGGATTGATATAAAGATTTTACCTTTTTCGTTATTTGCACGATGTTTATGGATTGATTGTGTTTAGTAAAAGGTTTGATTTAATGATTTGATGTGTATGCGTACTTTGATTAGGTTTATTATTGTTACTTGCTTCATATGATTCTTAGTGACGGTCTATATCACAACATAGAGTCATATTAGGGTTTAGGGTTTCGGTGAGTGTCTATATCACGTTAGAAAACCTTCACTCTTTAGGGAGAATCGGCCGATAACCTCTAGAAGTAAGTGGTAATAATTTGCTAAGTCTTAGTGTTCTACTAGTCCTAATAACTGGGAAGTGAGGGGCTATTGGTAGGTCTTACCCGGCGAATTGCTTTAGATAGGCCTTGGGAAAGGTTATGTCTTGGTTTACCTGTCGGTCTTATTAGTCTATCAAGTCAAATCTATTACTTCAAACTACCCTAGACCTAGGATTGGGAAAGAATAGGTCAATATTAGGGTACTTACACAATAATTAGATAACTGGGAAGAAGTCTAATAACCGGTAGGATTAATGGCCTAGGTAGTTCCACAGGTTTCTCCTTGAGAAGGGTCGAGGGGCCTCGTTGGTTCTTAATAGGTTTAGTATTATAAGATCCCGGTTCCATAACTCGTGCATTTAACTTAATCGGTAATCTCTTAAAAACAATCCAGGATTCTTGTCTAGGTGGTCCCGTTCTCACATAAGAAAAGTTCACAGTCGTCATTCGTTTTAGTCTAGTTTTAGTTATTTTAGTAGTCTAATATAGGTTTCCTTAGTTTTCAGTAACCCCCCCCCCCCAACAATTAAACATAGTTTAAGTCGTGTCTGTCAGTGTCTAGTCAGAGTCTAATTTGCGTGATAAATAGAGTCTCGTGGTTCGATATCCGGACTTCCTAGGTTATACTACATTGATCGGTACAATTGCCGATTGTGTGGTTTTAGGTCGAGTCTAGAATTAAAGCTTTTTAGTGTCTAGCTTAGAGAGTCTAATTTAGTTTGTTTTTAATAGTCTGTTTAGCACACATCAAGTTTTTGGCGCCGTTGCCGGGGACTCTTGGTAATTGCGTTCATTAGCTTTGATAGATTTACTTGACAAATACGTGCTACGTGTTTACTTTGTTTTGTGTCTTTTCTTTTTATCTTGAGTCGTAGTAACTATTGTTTGCTTTTCTTGTGTTCAGGTTTTTGCTCGTAGTGGATGCCACATCTGCGATCGCACGGACCACCACCACCAGTCAAGCAGTCATCATCTCAATTGGGCGAAGGCCCACAGGTTACTTCTACATCTTCGTCTCGTTTCCCCAAGTTTGATTCCACCCCGTTACCCACCCCACCTCCTACACCACCACCTTCGCCAAACCATTCACCTAAAACCTCACCTAAGGTTTCCCCACCTAATAGCCCTACTTCTAGTACCTCTAGTAATCCAGAAACCTTAGAACCAATGGCAAACCCTAGGCAAACCGTCCATCAGCAAGCCACTCAGGATTTCACCGGCCTAGCTTCACCCATCACCGTCCCACCCATAGTTAATGACAATTCATGGCAGATTCCATCGTATGCCATGCAGGCTATCACCAATACCATCCAATTCCATGGCCGAGACGATGAGGACGCCCCGGCCCACATCAACCGTTTCTCCCGCATGCTAGCTACCTTTAACCTTCACGGTGCACCCAACGATGCCACCTACCTTCAGCTTTTCCCATTCTCCTTAGCCGGCCGTGCGGCTACTTGGTTGGACTCTCAACCAACCGGTACTTTTACCACTTGGGCGGGGCTTCGTCAAGCCTTTTTGAATAAGTACTTCCCGCCCGCTAAAGCTTCACGGCTTAGAGACCAAATCCACTCTTTTCGCATGGAGCCCGACGAGCCTTATTACCTTGCTTGGGAGCGTTTCCAAAACCTAACTGCTCGTTGCTCCCAGCACGGTCTCTCTGATTGGGCTTTGTGTGAGAAATTCTATAACGGTCTTACCCAAGAGACTAGAGATAGGTTCGATACTAATGCGGGGGGCATATGATGGGTGTCCTTACAGTTGCAGAGTGTCTAGAGCGTTTTGAGGCATTTGCTCAGTCTCAATCCCAATCACGTTCCGATCAGAGGTATCAAAGTGGTAATTCTAATACCACTACTAGTGCACCCGCTCGTGGGGTGAACCATGTCACCATGGACCCTAGTTTAGCCTCTGTTTTGGAAAACATGAATCGGGAACTTAAGGAAATCAGGGCTAAGGTAGATAAATGTGAGTATTGTCGTGGGGGTCACGACACGAGTGCGTGTCCTTTACTAGTTGGTGAGGAGCAATGTGATTACTTAGGAGGAGGGTTTGGTAGAGGTCAGTCTAGCGGTTTTGGGGGTAATAATACTTTTGGGTCGGGTTGGCGTAATAACAACAATAACTTGAATAATAACACTTTTCGCCCAAATGGACCCCCTGGCTTTCAAATGGCTCAAAACCCAAATAGGGGCCAAAATTCACTCTTTGGTGGGGGTTCAAGTGGGCAGTTCAACAAAGGGTTCAATGGGCAGGTCAAGGATGGGGGGTCAAATAACCAAGGTCAAGCAGGTCAAGGTCCAAGTTTTGATTTAGGGGGTAGCATGGAAAGAATGGAGTCCATGATGAGTCAACTACTTGTTAGGGACCAAACCACTCAAAAGACCCTTAGTGAACATGACCTAATGCTTAAGAACCATCAAGCCTCATTCCAAGACCTTCAAAGAGTCGTAGGGGATATGTCTAGAAAGTTAGAAGAGAGGTTACCCGGTCAGTTTGCGGGTAACACCCAACAGAACCCTAATGCCCATGCTAAAGCCATTACCACCCGTAGTG
>JARYGA010004082.1:0-20233 GCA_030545235.1 Helianthus tuberosus
CTTATATGGTCGAGTCTCTTCATCCGAAGTGGGCCTTCTCCTACCAAAGATTGTTCGAATGTCTTTCCGGCCAATAGGGATGTCCAGATATTGTTCAAAGAGTTGTTTCCCCAATGCGATCTTCTAGGATTTGAGCATTTAATGTATGCTTCGTCCTTAAGGAATAACCTTACCCTCACAAGACCGAGTCATAAAGGTAGTCGGCGGTCTTTAGAGCATTTAATGAAGGAGAATAGTCACATCACGTGTGCCCAGTCGGAAGAGTGGACTGGTTCAAAGATCTTTGGACCGGAAAGTCAGATTTCCCATATGGGCCTTTATCTTCTTGGATCAAAAGCGAGTTGGGAGATCATACTGGGCTTGGGCCCAATTATTTGGTTGGGGCAGCTAGTGCAGACGAGGTTCCCAATCTGAGACCCTTGTAGTCGTCGTCACCGAGTATGATAATTTTTTTTTAATTAAGGGGTGTTTTTAGTATAAATATAGAGGTGCTCACAGTCAGATTTTAACAATTTTTAGGTTAAATCGTAAACCAAACCGTTAGTAGGGATTTTTTATCAATAAAAAGAACCATTCAACAAATAAATAAGACTGATTCCTTATGGTAAATAAATAAAGCTTTCCTCACGGGAACATTTCTGTAGCTTCCATATAATAAATTACTAGAGTAAACTTTCGTTTTGCTCCCTGTGGTTTGGTCATTTTAACGGTTTTGCTCCAATAGTTTAAAAATAGTCATTTTCCTCCCTGATTTTTCTAACTTATCTTCATTTTGCTCCCAGCCTCTAGAGTAAACTTCCGTTTTGCTCCCTGTGGTTTGGTCACTTTAACGGTTTTGCCTCAAACCTTTAAAAACGAACATTTTACTCCTTGATCAATGACGTTTATCTCTATTTCACTCCCCGCCTCTAACGCCATCCAATTCAACTGTTAAATCTTGGTCACATGCCCCTCACATGAGGGGCATTTTAGTCTTTTCCACTCAAACTTATTAATTTACCTTTTTTTTTAATTTTCACACACTTTCTCTCTACACCATTCCTCTTTCAAACTACAGGTAAGTTCATCACAATCAAACACTTCAAAAATCAATTTCAAACCACCTTCAAAATCAAACCCTTCTCATTATCATAAACCCATCACTGATTATTTATAATTTCTTTAACAATACATATAATCACATTTTTCTCTCATCTCTCTTACAAAAACCCTAACTTAACCCAACCACTGGCACACAATCACAGCCGCCATATCCTCTGCCGGAAAATCAAACGCCGCCAAAGACCGGAGATTTGTTGCTATAGACACTGGCTTCATCTCCATCGCCGCCATAGAGGTCTGATTACATCAGATTTGTTACCCAAACACTCGGTGGTGGTCGGGGGATTCCGGCGTTGTGGTTTCCGGCAGTGTTGGTTGCAAAGATGGCGATGGCACTCATAGTGAACTGGCCAATTCCCTTCCTCGTGACCTTTCTAATGTTGACCAACTTCAACAAGTTCTGGATACCGTAGCTGAGTACACGTATTCATCTGGAACTAAACAGGTAAAACTTTCGTTTTACTCCCTGTGGTTTGGTCACTTTAAAGGTTTTGCCCCAAACCTTTAAAAATAGCCATTTTACTCCCTGATGTTTTGGTTTTGTTGCCAGTTTGCTCCCTGCGGGGAGCACAAACAATTTGGAGGGAGTTAGAGGTGGGGAGCAAACCGGCAAAAAAAACCGAAACATCAGGGAGTAAAATGGCTATTTTTAAAGGTTTTGGAGCAAACTCGTTAAAGTGACCAAACCACATGGAGTAAAACGGAAGTTTACTCTAACTTTATTTATATGCAGGAATTAATATATAGAGTAAAGTTCCGGTGAAAATAAAATTATCGTACGAAACGTACGAAGTGAAAGAAAGTAAAAAAAAGTGGCGGTGGCATTTTGGTAATTATCAGCAACTTCAAAATTACTCTAGTAGAGTAATTTTGAACTTCTGTAGGGTAATTTTGTAAAAGTTTCAAGTAGAGTAATTTTGGTCATGTAGGGTAATTATCAAAATTACACTAAACCCCCCCCCCCCCCCCCCCCCCCACCCCCACCCCCCAAAAACCTAAAAAAAACCTAAACTATTGTAAAAGTTCAAGTAGAGTAATTTTGGTCGTGTAGGGTAATTATCAAAATTGTAGGGTAATTATCAAAATTACACTAACCCCACCCCCCCCCCCCCCCCCCACCCCCCCCCAAAAAAAAACCTAAACCCCCCCCCCCCCCCCCCCCACCCCCCCAAAAACCTAAAAAAACCTAACCCCCCCCCCCCCCCCCCCCCCCCCCAACCCAAACTACAAAGCATAAAAACTAAACCATAAAGCTAAACCCCCATAACTCAATGCTAACAAAATTACTCTACAAGACATTTCCCAAAATTACCCTACAGAAGTCAAAATTACTCTACTAGAGTAATTTGATAATTACCCTACATTTCTCAAAATTACTCTACAGATGCTCAAAATTACCCTATTGATGCTCAAAATTACCCTACAGATGCTCAAAATTACCCTACTAGAGTAATTTTGAAGTTTTTGATAATTACCAGATTGCCACCGCCACTTTTTGCTTTTCCCCAGTACAGTACTTTTGAAATTGCTGATAATTACTATATTGCCACCGCCACTTTTTGACTTTTCTTTCAATTCGTACAGTTCGTACGTTTATTTTATTTTTATTTGATCCTTTACCTTAATATATAATACTTTGTTTAGGGTATGTACCAATTGCGTTTAGAGTACTGGAAAGAACTAGATTTGTACCATCCTCGTTGGAATTTACAAGACTTACAAGCTGCAGAAGAAAGATACTTGCGTTTTTGTAGTGCTTCGGCTATGGAAAATAAAATATGCAGTTTGTTTTTATATTAATTCAGGTCTACTCAACAGATTTGAAATTGATTTTTGAAGGTGGTTTGAAATTGATTTTTGAAGGGTTTGATTGTGATGAACTTACTGTAGTTTGAAAGAGGAATGGTGTAGAGAAAGTGTGAAAAAAAAGGAAATTAATAAGTTTGAGTGAAAAGGACTAAAATGCCCCTCATGTGAGGGGCATGTGACCAAGATTTAACAATTGAATTGGATGGCGTTAGAGGCAGGGAGTGAAATAGAGATAAGCGTCATAGATCAGGGAGTAAAATGTCCGTTTTTAAAGGTTTGGGGCAAAACCGTTAAAGTGACCAAACCACAGGGAGCAAAATGGAAGTTTACTCCAGCCTCTAACTCCATCAGGGAGGAAACTGGCGACAAACTTGAAAGAATAGGGAGCAAACTGGCGACAAACTCGAAAGATCAGGGAGGAAAATGACTATTTTTAAACTATTGGAGCAAAACTGTTAAAATGACCAAACCACAGGGAGCTAAACGAAAGTTTGCTCAAATTACTTTAATACAAATTAACTTCAATACGTATTCTAAAATATTGGAAACTAAACTACAAAGAATTGTGTGTAAAGTAAATTCTATGTGTTAAGGCTTAATAAGTTTTCAGACAGAAAAGGGTGCATTACGAATCAAAAAGGTCTTAAACCCAACAAAATGGTATGGTTTATACTCCCAGTTCGGTATAAACCGTAAGCATGATTGTTCACTACGATTTGAAATTATTATACGAAGTAAAAAAAAGACATATCATGAAACCAAACTAAGGGACGATTTGAGTTATTTAACATATTTCTATAGTGATAATATTAGTTTTCGGTCGGATATACCGAACGGGTAACTTTTTTTTAAATTAACGGGTTTACCCGAAACCCGTAGGTATACCCGATGGGTATTTATTTACACACTAGAAACCAGGCGGTTTTTGGGACGAATTTAGGATAACCTTATCTAACCAGGCGGTTTCGGTATCACAGCAAATATAACATTAAGACCATGAACATTTTAAATTAATATTATGAACTTATATTTCAATTTTGCAACTGTTAAAGAATGGAGGGTCGGCCAAAGGGAGGCAACCCTATAAGTTCCCACAAATTATGTCAGCCATATGTCTTGATAGCCATACAGCACTCACCATTCAATGGGTGAGCGTGGCATATTTAGGCAACCGACCCTTTTAATTTTTAAAGATAACCCTCCTCATATTCTTATACTCAACTCCAATCTACCACATATTTACACCCCACCGATGTGGGACAACCAACACAAAAAACAAAAATCACCATTTTACTCACATTTTTTTCAATATTTCAATACATCAAACTACAAATTCAATCTGCTCATTGTGTTTGAAAGTTAGTCGGAAAAAGTTGGTGAGTAGTGTACCGTTAATAACATGAACAAAACGCGTTTTTAGGTTCTAAGAGTTTATGTAACACAATAGTGTGAGGTTAATAACATGGATGGAACACGTTTTTAGTTTCTAGGAGTTTATGTAACACAAACGCATTTGTAGTTTCTAAGAGTTTATGTAACACATTGGTTGTGCTTGAAGATAATAAGAATCCTTGTATTTTCTGCCTCCTGCTATATGAATCCCATTTTTAATCCAGTCTTCTCGATGTATCCAAGCATCACGACCGTAATCGATAACACCCAGTATCTGCACGAACAAAAGGCAATTGATAAGGGTTTAGTTACGTTCGTTTGTACTAGAGGTAGCAAAATGTTGGATCAAGCACTTTGGGTAACGTGTCAAAACGGGTACTTTTTTGAGTGGGTCGTGTTGGGTTGGACACAGACACCTTTTGTCCAACTTTTAATAGAGTTTTAACGTCTTTAACCCGTACGACACGTTTCATTTTTGGGAAAAATTTTAGATACACCTCATTTGGGATACACTAGAACCCAAATCGATTCATTCGTAAATGGATGAAAACTGCCACCTCTACTTTGTGGTTATAAACAGGAAAGAAAAGAAGCTAGAATCGACTTACGGCCCCGCCTCGCCATGCCACAAACAACGGATTGGTCCTTGATTGCAATACCTATTCAAGAAAGTAAAACTTGGTATAAAAAAATATGATATATATAATCCTTTAAACGAAGACATGAGATCAAGAATCAATCAATCAATCATACCCAGTAAAATCCCACAAATAGCATAGCTATTGGCAGGGTCTGGGGAGGGTGGGATGTAGGCACACCTTACCCCTATCCCTAGGGATAGAGAGGCTGCTTCCAGTGAGACCCTCGGCTCCAAAACACCCAGGAAAGAAAGAGGAAAAAATATAGAACATGAGGTGTATGTGTGTGTGTGTGTATGAAGCTACCAATATAACATGAGTGGTAAAAGAGTGCATGGTAAACAAGACAAATATAACAACACAAACAGCCTATACAAATATAAACATATCTACTACTATACACTACCCCTAAAAGCACAATTGAACCCTCTCCTAGAAATCTTTAACCTTAATCCTCCGTCTCCACGAGCTCCTATCATGGACCATGTTCTCAGAGAGGTGCAATTTTTGCAAATCCTGCCTAATCCGCTCATCCCAAGTGATTTTGGGTCTGCCCCTACTCCTCCTCCCCTCCACCACGAGAGTTTCAACTACTCTAACTGGCTCTATTGTCTGCCTCCTCTTCACATGCCCAAACCATCTCAATCTTCCCTCCTTAATCTTAGCTGATATACTAGCTACTTCTAACCTTTCCCTAAAAACATCATTTCTTATCCGGTCTAACCTTGTGTGCCCACACATCCATCTTAGCATTCTCATCTCTGCCACCTCCATCTTGCGTGCTTGTACTTCCTTAATGGCCCAACAATCGGTTCCGTATAACATAGCAGGTCTAATTGCAACTCTATAAAATTTCCCTTTCAATTTTGTTGGGAACCTTCTATCACACAATACCCCAGTGGCAGCTCTCCACCTACACCATCCAACTTGGATGCGGTGGGCAACGTCACTATCTATCTCCCCATCCCTCTGAACAAACGATCCTAGATACTTGAACTTATTAACCTGCGGAACCACTTGACCGTCAATGGTGATCTGGATGTCCTCAACGTTGTCTACTCCACTAAAGTCACAATATAGGTACTCAGTCTTAGAACGACTAATCCTTAAACCTCTGCCCTCTAAAGCAGATCGCCACTGTTCTAACCGCGCATTCAGGCTATGTTTACTATCAGCAACTAACACAATATCATCTGCGAAAAGCAGGCACCACGGCAAAGCCTCCTGAATTGATTTTGTCAACTCATCTAGGATAACTGCAAATAGAAAAGGGCTCAGAGCAGACCCTTGGTGTAGTCCTACCTCCACTGGGAAAGACTCAGTATCCCCTACAGGCGCTCGAACAGTAGTCTCGGTCCTAACATACATATCCCTAATTAAGTCTATATACTTCCCAGAAACCCCTCTACTCTCCAAACTACCCCAAATCAGTCTACGTGGCACACTGTCATAGGCCTTTTCGAGATCAATGAACACCATGTGTAGGTCCCGTTTCTTCTCCCTATACTTCTCCATCAATCTCCTTAGAATATGTATTGCTTCCGTAGTCGATCGCCCTGGCATGAAGCCAAATTGGTTTACTGTGACTTGGGTTTCTCTTCTGATTCTCGTCTCAATTATTCTCTCCCATAATTTCATTGTGTGTCCTAGCAGCTTAATCCCCCTGTAATTCCCACAACATTGGGCGTCCCCTTTGTTCTTATACACAGGTACTACTACACTATTCCTCCATTGGTCTGGCATTTTCCCCGATTTGAAAATAAAATTGAATAAAATAGTTAGCCAATGTACTCCTTCTCCCAAGCATTTCCATACCTCAATCGGTATGTTATCTGGCCCAACTGCCTTAGCCCTTCCCATCTTTCTAAGAGCTGTCTTCACCTCCTCCCGTGTGATACGTCTACAGTAGCCGTTATTCCGTAGTTGTCTTTGCGTAGGTGAATCATCATTTTCTTGTTGGTAGTCCCTCCCGCCATTGAAAAGATTGTAGAAGTACGTTTGCCATCTCATCTTAATGTCGTGTTCTTTGACCAAAACGCATCCATCCTCTCCCTTTAAAAACTTCACTGCTCCTAGGTCCCGCCTTCTACGTTCTCTAGCTTTTGCAATCTTGAACATGTCATGCTCCCCCTCCTTTGTTTCCAGTCGATCATACATCTGCTTGTAAGCTGCGTTCTTCGCCTCTGACACAGCCTTCTTCGCTTCTCTCTTGGCCTCTTTATACCTCACCCTTAAAAGCACTTGCTCCTCCTCGACTGTACACCTTAAAAGATCCCTAAAGCACCCTTGTTTAATCCTTATTTTAGTATGCACTTCCTCATTCCACCACCATGACTCCTTATGTCCATACCGCTTTCCTGTTATGACCCCTAGCGTTTCTTTCGCCACATTAGTAATGATGTTTGCCATGTCCTCCCACATTTGGTTTGCGTCCCCATCTAATCTAGGAGATGTCCTTGAGAGGACCTTATCTCTAAACACATCGATTTTGTCGCCCTTTAACATACTCCATCTAACCCTAGGTCGCATTACCCTCTCTCCCTTGGTCAGCTTTCCTCTCATGCTTATATCCGCCACCAATACACGGTGCTGAGCCACTGCTGTCTCCCCTGGTATAACCTTGCAGTCCCTCCACCACCTTCGATCTCCTAGCCTCATCAAAAAATAGTCAATCTGAGTATTACGTCCACCACTACTAAAAGTAATCAACTGTGATTCTTTCTTCTTAAAGAAAGAATTCAAGATACCTAGGTTGTGAGCCACCGCAAACTCTAACAAATCCCTACCAGGGTTGTTCCTATCACCAAAACCAAAACCCCCATGAACTTCACTAAAACCATCACTATGTCTACCAATATGGCCATTAAAATCGCCTCCTATGAAAATTCTTTCTTCCCTAGGTATGACCCTCACAACTTCGTCTAGGCAGTCCCAAAAGTCTCTCCTCTCTAGATCCCCTAATCCCACTTGTGGAGCATAAGCGCAAACAACTGTCACTACTTCCTCTCCTAGTACTAATCTCAACACCATGATCCTATCATTGTGTCGTAT
The DNA here is from genome assembly GCA_030545235.1 of Helianthus tuberosus. Taxonomy (NCBI): domain Eukaryota; kingdom Viridiplantae; phylum Streptophyta; class Magnoliopsida; order Asterales; family Asteraceae; genus Helianthus; species Helianthus tuberosus. Next base: position 7,992 of record JARYGA010004082.1, read on the forward strand.
CACCTCTACCACATTTTTGTACAAGTTTATAGCCACTAGAAATCCTACCCCATTCTTTACTCCATCCGACCCTGAATATAACAACTTGTACCCATTTCGCTCATCCCCCTTATGTCCCTTCCACCTAGTCTCCTGAAGGCACGCTATTTCTACCCTACGTCTTTTAAGTGTATCTATGATCTCCAACAACTTACTACTAAGGGTCCCTACATTCCACGAAGCCACACGCAAACTATACCCCTCTACTTTTCCCCTCCCTGCACCCCTCGTCCTTGAACATGATCTCAATGGAAAATCATTATATCTACCGTCTATGATTGCTACAAATCACCCGATAAACCAAAAAAGGGCACACGCATAAACAAATAGGTCGATCCCGTAAAAACTCGCTAAAACACTATAGTGGGTAACATAAAACACACAGTGAACACAGCATACAATGGGTAGACAGTGTCAATGGGTGAGCACTAAACATACACTAATCAATATGGTGCGTCTAAAATCAATAATTAATGAACAAATATAGTGTTATAATCAAGTTTACTAATAAGAGTTTTAAATAATAACCCAAAATATTAGATAACAAACAAGCAAGGAAACAGGGGATATAAAAGCTATACTAAAGCACTCAATAATGCAGCACATAAGATGCACAAGTAATCAGAGGTATGACTTTCCTCAAAAAAAAAAAAAATACGGTACTCCTAACCCAGTAAATAAAAATGCACAAGTATCAGCCCAAGTTCATGAGACAAATAAACTTAAAAGGTGCAGAAAACTTACAACCGAGGTGCCCAAGTTAGGGTATTCCAAAGATAAGATTAATGACTCGTAACCACAATTAGGTCTACAAGTTTAGAGACAGAAAGATATCACCTTTTATTGATTAGAATCCGAGATGTCTTAGCGTAGCAGAAATCCGAGATGTCTTAGAATCTGAAGCCTCTGCCCGAAGACTGTAACAGGGGTATGGTGTAGCCGGAGAAAGCTCGCCGGAGCTGGTTCTGGAGCCGGAGTAGTGGAGAGGACAGTCGGAGCGAAGAAAAGTGGTCGGTAGAGTCGTCGGAGCTGGGCTTGTGGTCGGACACTGCCCCCGTAAAATCCGTCGGATAGGATGGTTGTCGGAGAAGAGATAAGTGGTCGCCGGTGGTTGTACCTGCAAGACAAGAGAATAGGTCGCCGGAGGTTGTACCTGCGAGACAAGTGGTTCTCCGGTAGTGGTCGCCGGTTGTATTACCGGCGAAGGAAAGTTACCTGCAAGACAAGTGGTTCTCCGGTTGTACCTGCGAGACAAGTGGTTCTCCGGTAGTGGTCGCCGGTTGTACCTGCGAGACAAGTGGTTCTCCGGTAGTGGTCGCCGGTTGTACCTGCGAGACATGAGATCAAGAATCCAAGTTTTATAACAATATAAATCTACACTTGTACAGAGCTTTAATTCAAAGAGGAAATACAACCGATCATAAATTACTGGAAGTAAAACTAACCTCAACTGTATCAATTGCTTCATTTGAGGGAATAGCATGTAAAACTCTGCAAATAATGGTCATGAAACATAATTCAACAATTCTGTAAAATGGATATAGTGTTTTGGAATAGGGCTGTAATTGAGAAGAGCCAGGCTGGGCTCGAGCTCGAACTTAAACGAGCCAGCTCGGCTAGTCTCTATTATTTTGTCGAGCTAAAAAGCCGAGCCCGATCTCGGCTTGTAGAAACTTCGAGCCAACTCGAGCCCAATCGAGTCGAGTCGAGCCGGCTCGTTAATTTTTTTTACAAATATTGATATCATAAAAAACAAAAACAAAATTAACACACACACACACACACAAGCCATCAAGTCGAGCCACAGAGCCGAGCCATCGAGTCGAGCTATGAGTTGAGCCATCGAGCCGAGCACCCCTGGCTCGAGCTCGGCTCGATTACAAAATGAGCTGGCTCGGCTCGGCCGAAAACAAAATGAGCTTTTTTCAAGCTATTTTTGAGCGAGCCGTGAGCCGCGAGCTTTTTAAACACTCCTATTTTGGAATTTACATAAAATAACCCCTGTATTTTGAATGGGAATAAATCGCCCATAAACAATGGAGTTTTCTGTTATGTTTTTATTTTATTTTTATTGTTTTTTTGTAAAATCAGTCGATCAAACATTAACATAAAAACTGGTAAAGTACTAAAATCTAGAGAATAGAAAGCAACGATTTCAAACCTCTCCTCCACAGCCGAAATAAGACCCGCTGTCAAAGCGACTCCACCAATCTACAATATTAAAAATCGTCATTTCTTCTAAGCTCACTGGAAATTAATTTTAGTCTTAATAAAATCCTCACAAATTACACTTGAAACTCACCAGCTGCATGCTACAAAACAACTTTCTCTGTAAATCTATACGCCCTATCAATCGGAGATCGAAAGAAAAGTAAGCAAATATATAACAAGGTGTGACGCGTATTAGCAAAATCAGTGGTTTATTTACCTGTTGAAAGGATACTCTTTGTAATGGCGTCTGCAAGCCCGATATTATCTTCTTTCTTCTGCTGATTTGACATATACGGATAATTATCCCACATTTGTAATGGATTATTTATGCCTGAATTTAAGCCGTCTGATACATCGGGTCTCCTGGGGAAGTCGATATGCCAGGTGTCTTCTAGCATATCTTCATAATCTTTAAACCTATACAAGAAATTTTGGATGAAGACAGCCGCGAATTGAGATACGGTCAATATAAGCGACTTTTTTGTACGGATCGAAACAGGTTGACCCGAAACTCATTTTGTCCAGATTTTTACTTTTTTAATAATCAACATGTCAAATATGATTAGAAAATTTATATTACTATAACAATACTTATCTAGCCTTTTGAAGGGTAGAAAAATGATTCTAGAGGTTTCATGCATGAAAAATAAAGAGTAAAATTCCATTTCCGTCCCTAAGGTTTGTTCAGTTTTGCGACTTTCCGCATCTGGATCCAAAAGGTTCGTTAACTCCATTCATTTTTCTCCGTTAAGTCAGGGGTATTTCTGTCTTTTTTGGTAACTTAAAGAGCAGTTCGGTCTTTTTCAGGGGTATTCGGTCTTTTTACATAAAGTAAAAAACACCGAAATGCCCTTTAAGTTAGCCAAAAAGACGAAAATACCCCTGACTTAACGGAGAAAATTGGATAGAGTTAACAAACCTTTTGCATCCAGATGCGGAAAAACAAACCTTTGGACGAAAGTCGCAAAACTGGCCAAACCTCAGGGACGAAAATGACATTTTACTCAAAAATAAACTAATGATGACTTTCAATCCATTTGACGTGATAGAGATAAAACACATCCAGGTAGTTCGAAATTTCAACTTTTAGTTATTATTTAAATATAAAAACCACATGAAATTGTCGTTAGCACTCACCAAGAATGAGGTGGTGGAGGACAGACATCTGGAACCAAAAGCGTAGGATAGAAAAGACCCATAGGCGCCACCTAAATAATAGACTATGGAAAATTAGTTGCAGTTTAAGAGTCATAACTTTGTTAAACCTAAAATTCTATATTAAAACCGTCAAGAGTCCTGCATAAATAAGTTAAATTTTGTTGATTACAGATTTTCCCTACAGCTTTAACTGCAATGTTTTAAATGAATCTAACTACTATGTACTTGATGCAAAATATGGCATATGAATCTTCTAAGAAAAAACACAGGCAGTGTAGATATGAGTTTGTACGTGTCAAATAAAATTGAGATTTAAGATTATAATCCATACGTTAAGAGCAGTTAGCCTTGTCTTATGAGATCCAGGTGGCAAACCATCTTCATATGAATGAACCAACCCGACAGCTTCAACTTCCCCCTCCTGCTCAAAGGAAAAAGATAAAGACAAATGCTCATACTAATCTAAAAGTCAAAGAAAGAAACCAAGTATAAGGGTATAGTGGTCATTTCACAATGACTTAACAATTTTTTTAATGTCAGTGAAAAGGACCATTGTTGATGATGGGTGCATAGTGAAGACCATATATGTAATTTCTTCAAATAAAGGACCAAACTTGCAATATGGACGTACCACAGTGACCACTTGTGCAATTTACTCTAAAATATATAAAGTTAATATTTTAACAATACACTTTAAAACGTTAACAGAGCCGTTATATGATCTCACATAAATCTGGCAGTAAGATTCTTTGAGCCTATTCAGCATCAGCAAATCTATTGGTTTAGCAAGCGCATCCGTACGAATAGGCGGCCATGTCTGATGATGTCTTTGAGTCCACAAAAGGCATCTTGATACATCCTGACATCATTAAACAAATCATTATGTAAAATTGAGTCAAAGTCAACACCTCTGACACACACGCACACCCAAAGGAATATAAACTGATCAGGAAGACTAGTGAGTAGTGTCTGAGTAATGAAATTCACACCTCTCCGCCAAAACGTAACGTCATTTGTGTATGAGGAAGAGCAACTCCATCCTAACAAGATTAATAATATAAGATGTTCGGTTTAAAAATTTATTATCGTCTGATTGATAGTAGACGTTAAGATCACCTCGACACAAATAACTGAAGTGACCTGAGCACCAATATTCACAACACATGCTGTTGATAATCCATTTCCAAACACTGCAGCCAGACCTTCCTGCATTTATAAGAAATCCTGTTCGGTTACCATCTAGGCATCTATAATATCATAAATTATAGTTTCATTGATTTCTATTTGTACAAATTATTACTTGAAATGTAACATGTAAAAGAATATATAACAATGAATTCTCACTTGATGGACTACTGCTGAACTAAACCGCAAGTCACGTAATATGATAGATAATATCTCCTTGATTTCTGAATAAAGTTATTTAACAAAAGATGAGTTATATTGTATCCAAACGACTGAAATAAAATAGTAACACGAGTTACCTCGATTATCAAATGTTTCAGGCACTACTATAAGAGCAGAATACATATTTCTATCACTACGAGGGATATGTAGTTTATCGATCAATATCCAGTCCCAGATGGCTTGTATATCTTCAAGTACCTACCAACGAATTGTAAAAAAATTCTTGAATATCTTTCTTTAAAGAGTAAAATGCCATTTTCGTCCCCAAGTTTGGCCAGTTTTGAAATCTAGCCATTTTCATCCGGCTCATTTGCTCCATCCATTTTTCTCCGTTAAGTCAGGGGTATTTTCGTCTTTCTTATTTAGTAAGGGTATCTTGAATACTTGTACATGATGCTAAATGCTTGTACATAAAATGAAAAAGACCGAATTGCCCTTAAAGTTAACAAAAAAAGACGAAAATACCCCTATCTTAACGGAGAAAAATGGACGGAGTTAACGAGCCGGATGAAACAAGATTTCAAACCTTTTGGATCCAGATGCGGAAAAACAAACCTTTGGATGAAAGTCAGAAAACTGGCCAAACCTCAGGGACAAAAATGGCATTTTACTCTTCTTCCACAGTCATCATACACTGATACAACCACTCAAGACAATGCCAAAGAAATAACAAAAAAGATTCTTTTTTCATTATCGAAATTGCTAGTGGTATGAAAAAAGAAGAGTAAATGTCAATTTACGTCCCTGAGGTTTACACCAAAACGCACGACCAGCCCTCATTTGAAAAAATGTTACGATCAAGTCTCTGTGGTTGTCGATTGCGTTCAATAACATCCCTCCTTACATTTTCCAATTATTGTCCATTTATTCAATTAATAACTTAAAGGGCAAAATGGTAATTTCACCCAAAAGTGAAACCGGCCCTCCATATTACTCCCTAAGCTTCTTTGAGAAGCTCATTTTCAATCCCCACACCTTCTTCCACACTTGTTCCTTCACTGGAGATTTCCTTCCGTCACCGGAGAAAGAATTCCGACAACGATGAGGCAGTATGCGGTGATCTTGTTTACCCTACACGTGATCGGTACGGCATTTGTCTTAACTTTGAGTTTAATCTATGATTTCGATATGCGTGACGGTCGTATAATCTGAAATGTGAGTTAGGGGCTGTTTGTTTACATCTGAATGGCTCCATTAAGAGGCAAGCCTCTGAATCGGTCATACCTTAGGTGTTTGGTTCATCAAATAATCACCTCTTAATGAAACCATTCAGATCTGAATGGTTCAGCACTTTTTGAGATCTGAATGAACTATTGACAAGCCTGCCCCATTCCTCTCCTCTCCTCTTCTCTCATCCAACACTGCAACTCCTCCACAGCCTTCACCTCTGTCGCCGCCCCTCCTCCACCGTCTCTCCTCCACAGCGCCGCCACTCACCTCAGCCTTCACCTCCGTCGCCGCCCTCATCCTCTCCCCTTCAACATCGACGCCTCCATCTTCACTGCTTCCTCCATCCACCGGCTTCCTCCCTGCACCGGCCTCCTCCACCACGTCGGCCCCCCACCACGTCGGCCTTCTACCTCGTCTCTCCTCCGTAGCCGCTGTTCTCGTCATCTCTCCACAGGCATGGTTTAAAAAAACGCCCGAGGCATACGTACTGAGGCGCGCCTCAGTTCGGAACGGAAGGAAAACGCATATGAGGCGGCGCCTCAGGTTCAGATATTAAACGGACGCCTCAGTTGAGTGAGGCGGAAAAAAACGGCCGAGGCGGTACGAATATGGCGAGGCGTACGTTTTTTTTTAGACCGGAAATTCGATGAAAATGGGGTCGGGCCGGAGCTGTTAGAAGAGATGAAGAACAAACATCAACCAATTTCAAATGCTCTCTGCAAGCTGCTGCAATTTCAAGATGAAAATGGTGGTTGGCCGGAGCTCTTTGCTCTTATAAACTTCAATAGTCAATTTAAACAATATATAAAAGATGAAATGTGAAATTATGAAAGTTCATTGGAACTTGTAATGTTCACTGCAGCAGGAATTAAAAAATGGAGTACAACAGTATAGTGTATACAATTATAATAATTATTCATTTAATTTGTTTTTGGTTTTAAATGTTTTTTATTATTACTTTAAAAATCTAAAAGTTATAATATCTTCACTTAATTTGTTTTTAGTTTCTATTATTTTAAAAATCTATTAATAAATTTATCCGGTTCTTATTATTTTAATATTTTTTGATGTTAAGTATTTATTATTTTATGATATATATAATTTTAATATTTATTTATTAATACCGCCTCAGCCTTACGCCTCGTTCCGCCTCAATACTTACGCCTCGTGAGGCGAAAGGAAAACGCCTCGATACTCGTTTCCGTTTTTTTAAACCTTGTCCACAGGTACATGATGTTTATATAAAATAGGTTGAGGTTTTGTTGTGAGCCCTAATTTTTCATTGTTTTTAATTTTGAGGTGTCGTTGGAATGTGCAAATTGGTGATACTGGAATGTAACCATGTTAAATTTGAGTTGGTATTTTCATTCTTTAACAGTATCGATTCAAGCCCTAGTATGTATAATGTGCAATTTTTTTATATATATTTCGTATATATGTATGATTAGAAACAGATTATTAATTGTTTGGTAATATTGGTATATTGATTTTATTGCAATTGATTATTACTAATGATGTTGTGAAACTGTGAAGTTTGATGTGCGGATTTTTATATATACGTATGATTAGATATATAAGTAGTTCAGAGGGGTAAAAATGTCATTTTACATAGTCATTCAGAGGTGCAACCAAACAGCACTTTACTGGTTCAGCACTTACTGGTTCAGAGCCTCTTAGCCATTCAGACCTCTTATTCATTCAGCACTTATTGGTTCAGATGTTGCCAAACAGCCCCTTAGTTTTCTTCGAATTCCAGTCGGATTTCGAGTGCAGGTCACTCGAAGACTCATTAGGATCCAATACTGGGTCCTTTTGAGGGGTGGAAGAGGGTTAAGGATTGGCCTCTGTTTTAGCCGGCGACCATGACTCCGATGGTGGTTGGTTGGCCGTACATATTAAATATGTAACTATTAGTATAACTATAAGGGTTAATTTTGGACTGATCCTGGTCATTTTTGGGTTTTTGGTGTTTATGATTAGGGTTTACCCTTCTTTTGTATGACTATTAACTTAAACTATTATGATATTAACTTAAACTGCATTAGGTTATGTTATTGTTGTTGGTGTTTGAACAGATTAGACTTGCGTTCACTTGCATTAGGTTATGTTATTGTTGTTGGTGTTTGAACAGATTAGACTTGCATTCACTTGCATTAGGTTATGTTATTGTTGTTGGTGTTTGAACAGGTTGTGCATAGGTTTCAGTTGGATTCACTTGCATTCAGTTTCACCTTCAGGTTCATTTTGAGTTCTGCATTCACTTGTTTATGAACATGTTGTTGCATTCAGATATTGTTGCATTCACTTGTTGCATTCAGATTGTAAGTTAAGATTGTTCATGCTGTTCATGTTGTTCATGCAGTCCGTTCACTTGGGGGGTCAGTTCAGATTGTTCATGTTGTTGCTGCAGTCATGTTGTTACTGCAGTCATGTTCTTAATGTCGTTGCTGCAGTCTGTTCAGATTGTTCATGTTGTTGTTGTTCATGTTGTTGGTACAGTCAGTTCAGTTGTTCTGATTGTTCATGGGGTGATTGGTAATTAGATTTGGAAACCATTTGAATATGGAGGGAACTTAACAAATTTTACAGCAGAGACCGAAATGGTCATGAAAGTTTTTGAGAGTAATTTAGTCTTTTCACAATATTTAAACCGGGAAAATATAAGGAAGGACGTTATTGAACGCAATCGACAACCACAGGGACTTGATTGTAGCGTTTTTTTCAAATGAGGGCTGGCCGTGCGTTTTAGTGTAAACCTCAGGGACGTAAATTGACATTTACTCAAGTAAGAAAGTACCTGTTGCATGGGATAATATTGAGAAATATTAAGATGGCCTCTGCGTATAGGACGTCTTAAACAATACGGTTCGGTTGGAGAGATACGCATAGCTTCTTCACCACATATGTACTCTTTGTACTTCAATTCACTAGTCTGCGGCTTATCCCCATCGTTACTTTCATGTGGGCCCGGGGACTCGATAGTTTCATGTTCACGTGATGAACTTTCTGTTACATTTCAACATAGCTACTTAAAGAGGGTATGGCAGGGTATAATAATCTGTTTTATAAGTAAGAAGGTATCAAGCTGTAAGTTTCAAAACATGCATTTGACAAGGGGTATAAACGTCTTTTTTCTGACTTCTGTTAAGGTTAAATAACCGAATTACATTTTCAGCAAAACTGTTTTACGTTTCGTTACCTAGTGCCGTAGATGCCTCTTTACTTTGACTTTTTTGGAACACATCGGTCCACGGAATCACAGTCTCTTTCTTACTGTTTTGTTGCGATAATACATCAACACGACCCATCTGTAAACAATCAATATCATTGTTAACTTTGACATAAAAAGTGTAGAATGTTATATAGATCAAATACAATAAGAAAATGTAGAAAAAAAAAAGAATAACACGTGAAAAATTAATTACCTTTCGTGGGTGAGAGTTGTTTACGACCTCTTCATCGAGAAATGGTATCTTCAACAAGGATGCAATCTACAATATATTCGAAAGATAAAAAAGACATATGCAAGCGCATGAATCGGATATGAAAAAAGGGGGCTGAGAAATATATGTATCACTTACAATGTCATACGCTTTCTCCCTTTCTACATGTTGAGCTGTTGTAACTTGAGAATTCAGCATCTGTTAAATCCACAACAAATTTCAACAAAATCTATGTATATTTGCTTTGTTAGTTGCAGATCCTTGTGTTAATTTACAGTATGACCCATGTTTTCTTCTACGAGTTATATTGATTGTCTCTTACAAAATGTAATTTAACTTAAATGCATAATTGTCTACCTGATCTTGCACATTTCGTCTGGGCGATTCATTAGCTCCGGTCATACGCCTTGCAATGCAATGAGGAATATTAAAGGGGGCATCCTGTTGAGCCAACCCAATCCGTATATTCGCAGACCCTAAATTAAAGCTACTTCAATAACATTAAAAACTTTCAACACTTGTTATCCCTCAAGTCCATAAACACAAACTAAAAGATACAATTTAGACTTCAAATTCTGTTTTTTTTTTTTTATTAAAGTCTATTTTATTTAAACAGACCAAAGTTCTAAAACATCAAAATCATAGGCAAACGGCAGCAAACACTTTTAAATTAATTAAATTAAATTTTACTCTACCAACAGAATAACAGAATCTAACAAACTTTATCATTTCAATATCTCTACCAACCTTAGGGTTTAAATTAGGGTTTAGAGACTTAATTACAATTTTGTAGAGATTAAATTAGGGTTTAGAGACTTAATTACAATTTTGTATCGAGATTAGGGTTTAGAAATGCAATCACCTGGATTAATGACGACAAGATTGGAGCCTCGGTCGCCGAAGAGGTGTGAGGGGATTACTGATTTGGAGTAATCCTGCACACAAAACAAGTAATTGAGATTGATTGATGACTCTTGTAAATTGGAAAACTAAAATTATTATATGCATTATGAATTGAAAGATTGTAGGAAAGAGTGTGTTTTGCGATCACCATTGGGAGATTAGAGTTAGCAGATACGAGCTATCAGCAGTCTGGGGAGGTGAATACGGAACGTTGTATCAACTTCGTTGTGAAGATGGAGAAGTTCCGTTTGGTTGCAGTTAGCCCCTGTTTTTTATTTTTTTATTTATTATTTTTTTTTTTACCTTTTCTAACCAGTATCTAAAATCTGCCCAAACCCGCACCATTTTACCGGGATAATCCCGAGTCTATTATTATTATTATTATATATAATAAATGAAAGTGATTTGTGACACGTGTCAGTAGATGAGGGCATCGTTTTTCCTCTTTTCCCGCCCAACAGTACCACTGTCCTCTTTTATTTATATCCTCCCTCATTTACTCATTTAGGGCTTCCCACTTTCTCTCTCCCTCTGCTCTGCTCTATTCCGATCGATGTTCAGATTAATGCTCCGAATCAAGGTTAGATTATCAATAACTTCCGTTCTATAAGTGCCAATCTTTGTTTTCATTATTCACTCATTCGATCTTCATGCGTATTTACTTATTGTTGTGCTTTGGCTAGGGTTCCGCTGCTAACTTGATGACGGAGATGATCGGAGGTTGTCGGCTCTGCGTCCTGCAGTTCTCTTGGTTATGCTGTAATGGATTTGAGGTTTAGGGTTAGTTATAAATATATTTTTTCATTTTTTCATCTTGAGTTTTAGGTTAGAGTTTGTTTTATTTTTTGGGCTTTTATATGATTTTCAGGTCGATTGTTTGGTGAGTTGCTATTGTTGTTTGCTGTTGTTTGTGAATTAGGCTGCTGACATCACCGACCGACTCCAACGACTTTGAAAGGTTGTAGGACTATGAGGACCAACTAAAAGATTTGGACGACAAATATCAGGTGTCTGGTTTCATTTTTTTTTATGTTTTACTTATTTAAATATTATGAAATTTGTGAAATAAGGTAAAAATGGCTATTCTAATAGTTCATGATTTCATCCCTGTTGAAATAAGGTAAAAATGGTCATTCTAATACCGCAAGTATCTTATGGTTGGATGGTTGAATTAGTTTTATTTTGGGTATTTTTAGATAATTTCATCCATTTCTTTAAATAGTTCATGATTGAAGATGCAGTTGAACATATCTTTTGAGTGAAATGAATGTTGATTTATCAGAAGATGCAGTTGAAGGTATCTTAAATAAGGTAATAATGCATTACATTTCTGTTGAAAAACAGAGTCGATAAATTTAGAGAAAATGAGGTTGAAAGATGACATGCCAACAATGGACGATATCATTCTACAGTTTCGATAAATTCAGGTGTATTCTCAAATAATGCTTCCTAGATGCTTCCAACCAAGCAGCACTTTGGACATTTGTCGGCCTTCAAACATCTATTATCTATTATCTAATATATATTATTTATTATCTATTATATATAATAGATAGTAGAAAATAGATAATAGATGTTTGAAGACCGACAAATGTCCAAAGTGCTGCTTCCTTTGAAGCATCTATGAAGTATTATTTGAGAATACCCTTGAATTTATCGAAGCTATAGAATGAGATCGTCCACTGTTGGCTTATCATCTTTCAACCTCATTTTCCCTAAATTTATCGACTCTGTTTTTCAACAGGGATGTACTGCAATCATTCCTTTCAGTTAAATAGACCGACACTTGCTTCCTCTCAAAGGGTTATTGAGTGGTTATAACAGCTGATCATGCTAAGGACTGTTATAACTAACCACTGCTCCTTATAAAGACTGATGGACTTAAAGACTGATGAGGTCTATCCACTGTTG
>JARYGA010004083.1:0-65936 GCA_030545235.1 Helianthus tuberosus
TTTTCAGGAGCTGTTGCATAAGATGATCAAGATACACATAGGCAGACTTGGGCTTTAGTGACAATAAAAGATGCAAGACTAGTTAATTATGTTGAAATTCCTTGTTTGTTAAGACATTGTAACACTTTTAATCAATAAAACGAAACTTTAATATCCATGGTTGTGAAACATTAATTCTGTTACAACACTCCCCGATGTTTCCGCCACGTTTTGTATGTTCTACGTGGTCGGGGTGTGACAGTTTGAAAACCTTTTTGATCTTTTCAAAATTAACACTTCTTATTGGAAATTCCTCATCAGAATATAATTTGTCTGAATCAATCAATCTATATGCCACTTTGATTGCTTCGTCATTCAAATTAGATTTTGATAACAGGAATTCTTTATTGTACACCCGTTTAACCGACGTCTTTGAACTGTTGACCGACGAACTCGAACTTTTGACGGACGAACTTGAACACCCAGACTCGGACTTTGACTCAGACTTTAACTCCGACTCCTCATCTGTTATATCGGACTTTAACTTTATATTGACTGCTTTTTCGATTTGCTCCTCATTCGGTTTTCTAGGAGAATACCCTTCCCAAATCGGAGGCGGACACTTGTTATAACTAACACTCTGTTTCTTACCAGTATCATTCTTCTTTGACTTCTCATCTTTAAATGCTTCAAAACCTGCAATAGTAGGATAGATTCTATCAATTAGATAATCAGAACTAGAATAACTCTGTAATAAACATCTGATTCTCTCATTTTCAATCTTTTCTGTCTCCAACTCCTGCTGCAACTTTGCACATTCCTCAATGTAGTGATTTATCGCCTTCTGCTTTGTCAGCATCATAGCATTCATCATGGTCAATGCATCTTCTCTTTCTGAATTAGTCTTTTGTAGACCAGTTACCGTTCTATTCAATACATCGTAAGATTCTTTCACGTAGTTGAGATTGAACAATAATTGTTCTTTCATCTTTTCCTGCTCGCTCAGTTTCTCATCTTTTACTGCACATTCCTTGCAAGATTCTAAACACTTTAAGCAAGGCTTGATGACTTCTACAATCTTTTCTACTTCGATTATTTTCTCCACCTCAATCACTGATTCAGCTTCAATCACCTTTTCAGCTTTAACTTCTTCTTTTTGAACAGTCTCTTCTTCTAGAGCAACATTTTCACTCTTCATTTTCTTTTGTTCTTTAGTTGCTCGTCTCTCCTTCAGCTTCTCCAAGCGATCTGCAAAATAAAATTGAAAACTTTCAGGAGATAGATGAGTTTTTGCAACATTAATATGTCCTTCTTCCTCATCATCACCACTGTCATCAATTGGTGATTGATCAAAACCTATTGTTTTCTCAGAACTATCATCCAAAGAACCAGAATCTGATGGTGTTTGATCAAAAATTAATGTTTTTTTCAGAACTCTCATCTAAAGAACCAGAATCAGATGAAGTTTGATCAAAAACTGTTGCTTCTTCTGAACTTTCATTGGAAGAAACAGATTCTTCTTCTTGATTCTTCTCATGAACACCAATCGCTTTCATCCATTTGGTAAACAAATCAGGTTCTTGAACTATCTTTGCAATGAAAGCTTTAAAATTCCCATTCTCATCCACAAACTGATCCCAGCTAAACCCTTCAGGTAATTTTTCATCATCTTGATTTATTTGACATGCTTTACTATCAGCTGAAATATATTTGTTCCAACTAAATCCTGGAGCCATTTTCTCATCATCTTGATCAATGATACCAAAATAGGCTTTCTTGTTTGCATCTTCGATCATTTTCCCATGAGCAGTTTGTGAATCCTTTTGTTGATATGGTTGATAAGCAACTTGTTGATATATGGCTTTCCGATAGTAGTCATCTTTTCCAAAAGGATTCTTTGCTCCACTAGCCTCTTGATTTTTGCATTCTCTTTTGAAATGACCTTTTTCCTTGCATCGAAAACAAGTAACTTTAGATTTATCAAAACCAAAGTAGACACATGTGCATCCAAAAAATCATTTCTTCCTGTAATTATTTTAAACTTTTCTGCTCTCCTCAAGACACTAGCTAGACACCATTTGATGTCCATGAGTTCCATTTCTTCAGCGTATATCTGATCGTAATCCTCTTTCGTCAGCATATGATTTCCGATCCTTCCAGCAACCAGACCTTCATAGGATTGTAGCATAGTTGCAAGTAAAGCCATGTGATCTTTCGCAATTTCTTCAGAAAAACTTTGACCCTCTGGAAGATTCAATGCAATGTTGCACTGTATCACACAACCATTTCCATTTTTTGAGCTTTGAGAATGAAAACTTGAAGTTGAACTATTCGGATTTACACTTGGATATGAAGAGAATCCACTGCTGCTGTTTGGACTTTGTTCAACACTTTCAGATGAATTTCCAGCACTAAAAGCGGTTTGGATTTTAGAACTCCTTTCAATCTCTTGAACACTGCCTTTGTAATACATCTTCACATCTTGTTGACCACTTGGATTATTCATCCTCGCAATCTTTTGTTGTTCAAGATCTTGACCCACAATCTTCTCGATGAACTGAGAAATTGTCAAACCATCATATACTCCAGTATTCTTCAAAATCATCAAAAATGTACCCCATTCTTTTTTAGGTAAAGTATCAGCTAATTTGTCAAACCATTCCTCTCGATCTTTGGTTATGCTTAACAGTGACATAGAACGCACTAAGTGGCAGTATCTTTCAATCAACTTCTTTGTATCTTCCCCTGGCAAACTTGTGAATAGATCAAATTCTTTCTTAAGCAATGCCTTTTTACTTTTTATCATATTCTCACTTCCCTCAAATTTGATCTTAAGAGCATCCCAAATTGATTTTGAATTTTTGTCATGTTGAAGCAATACAAAGATATATTCTTTAATAGCTTGCTAAAGTAGACTAATCATCATCTTTTCAGCTCTGTACATGTCTCATTCTTTGTCATTGAATTCAGAGATTTCTTTCTCAACTTGCAGATCAGTACGTGGTAGAACATACTTTTTCAAAATACACTCCCAAGATCTCAAATGATTAGCTTGAACCCAGTTTTCAAATCGATCTTTCCAACCGTAATACTCTTCAATGCTCATTAGCTTCGGGGGCTTTTGCGTAGTTCCAGACTCATTTTCCATGTTCATGTTTTGAGTAATGACTGTTGGACTAGTCGGGGATATAGCAAACGCGTTATAGAACTCTTCACTCATGATTAGATTTTCAAATGTTCACAAACAAACTGTTTCAAACGGAATACCAGTTTCAAACTAAATTCCCTCTCAAACAGAACCACCACACTCAAACGGAATACCCTGTTCAATCAATCTACCTAATTTCATTTGAAACACCCACTATTTCAAACGAAATCACTGAACTTGTATAACCTTTAAATGAGATAGCCACTTGAAACGAGATTGTCTAGTTCAAACGAAACCCTAAAACGGAATTCGATCCTCAAACGGAATAAACCAATCAGTTCAAACGGAATACATTATCTCAAATGAAATTCTCAAACGAGATAACTGTTTCAAGCGAGATTATCTAACTTCTCAAACGAAATTCCAAATTCAAACGGAATTACCCTTGATTTTCAAACGAAATCATTCAAATGATGCCATCTCAAACGAAATCACCAAGTTCCTTCAAATGAAATCACCATGACATCATCATTTCGGTCATATTTTGGTCCAATTGGTCAAGTAAATGGTCGATTTTAGTTCTGAAACTTTCTAGGGTTTGTTAAAACAGTGTTGTGCACATGATATTTGAAAATTGTCCAATTTTAACTGTGAAAACTTGTTCAATTGTGAAAGGTGTAGAAAACAGAAAAATGCACCTGAATTGGTACGAACTCTTCCTCCTGAGCTTTGATACCACATGTAGGATCGTGAAGCGACCTAACGAGTCGATCAGAAGAGTGCTCAGACAGAATCAGAGGCGGAATTCATTGATTCTGTCTTTGTTTAGCTTGTATTCACTATTAACTATCTTGTTTATTGATATCTGAAACGATTACAGCTCGGAGACACTTCGACAGCACCTCGGCGTCGGAAACAAGAATGTTACAACTGATTTCGTATGTAGGTTATTTATAGGGGACCTGATTTCGTTTGAAGGTGACATGGTGTCCTTCAAACGAAATTAAACATCTTAATTTCGTTTGAAAGTGTCACCTGTCATGTTCAAACGAAATTAGCTCAATCACACATAAATCCTACCCTATTTCTCGCACAATGCACCCTGATCTAACAATTGTAAAACTAGACTCAATACAAGACGAAGTCGACAGAAGTATGCACCAACAGACTTCCCCTCGGATGTTGACGAGTCTGAAGTATCGAGTCTTCTCATTCTTCAGACTTTACCGGTCTTCGGGCTCTTTCACAATCTGAGACTCGAACGAAGATGAAGTCGACAGACAACTGCACCAACACAACTAGCTTCTATTTGGCTTTCAGATTTTGTTTCCTGAAACGTGTTTTAAAAACATTTGTCGGTGGGAAATATTAGTGAGTGAATCCCAATTTAATCAAGAAGTATTCTATCCTTTAACAGTATTGAGAGCGATTACAATGTTTATATCTACACAATTACTCATTCAGTATTGTGAATCCTGACTGGTGGGTCATATTACTCATTGGCTATCTCGTTGTCCAATGGTAACGTGTTTCACATTTTGTATACAAAACCCCAACATACCGTCAGTAATTGAAGAATTACAAAGACTCAATCACTGCTAATCATAATTTAAAATAATTAAGGTTTTGTAAAAACAGTTTGCAAAAATGTTCACAAAAAGGAGATTTCTCACATTGCTAGTTTAGACTTTTTCCTGTGGTTTCCTGGTTATAATCTAATAAATTAAACAATGCACACACGCGTTAGTATAATAACCCAATATTTACATTAGTTATACCCTGCCCGAGACAGAATTCCAACGACTACGTCGGGCAGAACCTCGACAGTCGTTACAGAGCGCTAGATCAATCGGGCAGCGTATCTAATACGTAACCGAGGGTTAAAATACTTACAACGAGGCAGGATTTCGTTATTTTAGTGGGTATAACGCCCGGGTATAGTGTCTACACTATACAAATTTGAGAGAGAAAGTAAAAGTTTGAGCGAGTTGGGACTGAAGTCGATCGATCCTATTTATAGGGTCTGATCTTGACTTTCTCGCGGCCCGTGAAGGATCATTAAGGGGTCTTCACGCCCCGCGACAAAGGGGGTAGGGCCTAGGTATGCTGATTCGTCGAACTAGGTTTGACACGGGCTGCCACATGGCAGCTCAAGGTACCGCCTCATAGATGGGCGCTCGCGGTCCGCGTAGAACCAAGACTAGTCTGTTGCGCCCCATGACAGACTTAAATAATTGTTTTTATTTTATTTTTAAGTATATAAAGTATTTTTGGGCCCGGTTTTCGTATCCGGGGTGTATTTTAGGACGTATAAGGACATTCTAAATATTTTAGGAGTGTTGGAATTATTTTAGGAGGGTTATTATATCCTCCCCACCTTGTTTTAGAACTCGTCCTCGAGGTCTACTGGAACAGGTGTGGATAGTTCTTCTTCATCTCTGATTCAAGCTCCCAAGTGTACTCTGGTCCTCTCTTGGAATCCCATTTCACCTTGACTAGAACTAATATCTTGTGTTTGAGATTCTTGACTTTCCTGTCTTCAATCTGTAGAGGCTTTTCTACGAACTTAAGTTTTTCATTTACCTCTATGTCTTTAAGAGGTACCACTAATGTTTCATTGGCGAAACACTTTTAGAGATTACATACATGAAATACATCATGTATTCCTGCCATTTCCTCTGGCAGTTGTAGCTGATAGGCTACAGGTCCTATTCTTCTAATAATATCAAAAGGTCCAACGTACCTGGGGCTTAGCTTTCCTCTTTTGATGAATCTTACCACTCCTTTCCAAGGAGAAACTTTTAATAACACCTTGTCGTCTACCTGAAATTCTAACGGTTTTCGCCTGTTATCAGCATAACTCTTCTATCGATCGCGTGCTGCTTTTAGTCATTCCTTGACTTGAATAATCTTGTCCGGTGTTTCTTGTACTATTTCTGGTCCAGATAGTTGCTTTTCTCCAATTTCTGCCCAACAGACTGGAGTTCAGCACTTTCGCCCGTAAAGTGCTTCAAATGGTGCATCATTGATATTAGTATGATAGGTGTTGTTGTAGGAGAATTCTATTAATGGTAGATGATCGTCCCAATTTCCTTCGAAATCAATTACACAAGCTCTAAGCATATCTTCCATTGTCTGAATCATTCTTTCGCTTTGTCCATCCGTTTGAGGATGATAAGCGATGCTTAGATTTAGCTGGTTCCCATTACTTTTTGGAAACTTGTCCAAAAATAAGAGGTAAAACGGCTAACTCTATCAGACACAATCGATAAAGGAATTCCATGTAATGAAACTATTTCATTTACATATAACTTGGCTAGTTGTTCAATACTAAAAGTTTCCTTCATGGGTAGGAAATGAGCTGACTTGATTAGCCTGTCTACAATCACCCAGATTGTATCATTACCTTTTCTTATCTTGGGTAATTTGGTAACAAAGTCCATTGTTATCAATTCCCATTTCCATACATGCATTTCCAATTGTTGTAACAAACCTGAGGGTTTCTGATGTTCAGCCTTAACCTGTGAACAAGTTAGACACTTGGCGACATAAGCCACTATATCTTTTTTCATTCCTATCCACCAGAAATTCTTTCTTAAATCTTGATACATCTTATCACTTCCGAGATATATAGTATATTTGGACTTATGAGCTTCTTCTAATATTCAGTGACGTAGGTTTCCTAGTTTAGGTATCCAAATTCTTTCCTTATGGAATTTCCAAATTCCATCTGTTCCTTGTTCTAATTCCTTAATCATACCTTTCAATTTTTCAGTATCATCTTTGATTACTGATTCTTGTACTTCTCTAATTTGTTCGTTTAAATCTATCTGCAGATTTAATTTAAGAGAACGTACTCTTTTTGGCTTTTCATGATATTTTCGACTTAAAGCATCAGCTACTACATTAGCTTTTCCTGCATGATACTGGATATTAAAATTGTAATCACTAAGAATTTCCATCCAACGTCTTTGTCTCATATTCAATTCCTTTTGCCCGAAAACATTTCTTAAACTCTTATGATCGGTGAAAATGGTAAAGTTACTACCGTAAAGATAATGTCTCCAAATTTTAAGGGAAAAAATTATAGCTCCGAATACTAAATCATGGGTTGTATAATTATCTTCATGTTTTTTAAGTTGTCTAGAGGCACAGGCTATAACCTTTTGACGTTGCATCAACACACATCCATAACCTAACTTAAAAGTGTCACAATAAACTAGAAATCTTCAGTTCCTTCTGGTAATGCTAGTATGGGTGCGTTGGTTAATCATTGCTTAAGGATTCTAAAGGCTTCTTCTTGTTTTGGTCCCCATTCAAACTTAACAGACTTACAGGTTAGTTTTGTTAAGGGAATCGCTATTCTAGAAAAATCTCGAATAAATCTTCTATGATAACCGGCTAGTCCTAGGAAACTTCTAACCTCTGTTGGTGATTCCGGGACTTTCCATTTAGTAATCACCTCAATCTTTGTGGGATCCACATGAATTTCTTCATGATTAACTAAATGTCCTATAAACTGCACTTCTTCTAACCAAAATTCGCATTTTGAAAACTTGGCCTAAAGCTTTTCTTTTCTCAGCAAATTTAGGAGTGCATGCAAATGCGTTGCATGTTCCTATTTACTTTTAGAGTAAATGAGAATATCATCTATAAAGACAACTATGAATTTATCCAAATATGGCTTACATATTCTGTTCATTATGTCCATAAATGCGGTTGGGGCATTGGTTAAACCAAATGGCATGACAGTAAATTCATAATGGTCATACCTTGTTCTGAAAGCGGTCTTAGGAATGTCCTCTTCCTGTACCTTTAATTGATGATATCCTGAGCGTAAATCGATTTTTGAAGAGAATTGAGCTCCTTGTAACTGATCAAACAGATCATCGACTCGGTAATTGTCACACCCCAAAAATGTCGTAGCGGAATATAAAACGTAGTGGTGACGGAATTTGGTGCCCATTTATATCTTGTCGATCGATGCATTTAATTGTTGGACGTTTTAGTATATTTTAAACATAAGTTATTTAAACATTACGTTTTAAGTCACGACACGACCACATAATTAAGTTGTCTTTGATCCTCGCGGATCTTGTCCAACATTTTTAAACAAACATAATGCATCATTCAAACACAAGATACGCCATGATTCCCGAAGCCGAACTTAAGTACATGTAGAACACGTTAAAATCAAGTGTCAACACAAAGGAAGGTGAGTTCACATATTCACATACAAACAATTCATTCCAAAGGAAAACTTTCTGATTATGTGTTTATTTGAAAACATCCATATAATTTTTAGAAAGTCCGTTTTACTTCCTTAATAAAATCCATTGGTCCTCCGTCGCGGTTCAACAACCCGACAATAATACTCTTACCCAGATTTTGTATATTAAATTCATTGCGTCAATTTTCAGACTCGTATGTTAGCTAGACAATACGAACTATATATTTACCATGCACGGATAATCAAAGCTAGACAATAAACAGAATATCAATTCGTCGTTTGACTTGACACGGGGCGACCAGTCACGACGGGGTTGTTAACCCGATAGATCTACCAACAATTCCTCGCGTGCAATACTTAAATGATTAAACGACATCATGGGTGCAGAGATCCTCTTTGAGAACAATATGATGTCTGCCTCACGTACAATATACATATCCTACTAATATGACAATTTAATACACGAAGTTGTACGAACCCCCTGGCTCCCCTTCCCTGGGACAAGGCCGGCATCCGTCCCAACTTTACGGTCTGTTTCGCCTCAGAAACACCGTACCAATCCCGTTTCATCCCGAAACAAATATATTCAACAAAAACCATTTCATCCCGGAAAAAAATATATTCAACAAAACCGTTTCATCCCCGAAACATATATTCAACAAAAACCGTTTTATCCCCGAAACATATATTTTCACAAATCCATATTTTTTCAACGAAAATATATAATTTATATCAAAAAGGTATGTTTTAATCCAAAAACATTATGAAACCCTTTTATTGGCGTGTTCTACCCCCAAAATATATACAAAGCAGTAAAAAAAGGGGTTTAGTGACACTCACCTTTGGGTGCGTATTTTAAATGGCGCAATCCCAGAGATTACACATCCTATTATATATTTATAGGAACGATTTTAAATCAACATTCATAACACAAAAAAAAATCCTAAGTTTCTCCGTTTCTTAGAATTATCACATAACTTTGAGATTTTCTTGAAAAGTTATCATTTTTTATTATGTTGGCACGTTAATATATATATATATATGAGTCCATATATATATATATATATATTTATGATTTTGCGACTTGAACGATTTTATTGGTGACCATTATTGTGTAAGTCCGTTAACACTTCCGTTTATACGCAATATATCTACGATTTGCGCGTCGTAATATATATACACATAAACGTTCATATAACTTATCATCAACACACACGAAATCTTATTAACTTAGCCATTTTTTTCATTTCTAAGGCAAATATACATAAAACATCTCATATGTATCAAATTTCAAGCTCGACAACCAAGTTACATATTTAACGCGATTTTTACCGTTTCTACCGTACTAAAAGCACAAATATTCATGCATAATCTAAATTTCCAAAATCATGTTAAAAACTTAACATACTTTCACATTCTCATGTTTAAATCACATAACACATTCTAACACATAAGGTCTACCCAAAATTCTACCCATTATAGTGTATATTGAAAAGTGCGTATTTTAGAGATTCGGCAACGTTTTCGAGCGTCGGAAGTCACGTATGACCAACCAAACACCAAGTAAACTTAAAATTAGTTAAAATACTTATTTTTAAACTAAAAATATCATCTTGCTCATCTAAATAAGTTTTATAAAAATCACTCGAAAAGCCGATTTTTGATCGTTTTAACGCATAGTTTTGCGTTAAACGTTACTATAATCATCCCAACTCGAAACGACTTGATATTTAAACCCAATACATGTTATTTACTGACTAAAATAGTGGTTATAATCAGATTAGTGCAGTTTTTGTATAAGTCACATACTCATGCGATTTCACGTATTTTACAACTTTTAATGCACCAAGTACAACATGCAAAGCTAGCAAACTTTATAACAAATTTGTATATCACTAAACACTTTAAAATAACTTTGTTTTTGTGTTTATAATCTGTTCAAAACTGATTTTTACTAAATCATACTCAAATCACCTTTTTACAAACATTTATCATCATGCAAGATCTAGTTAACGCATCTAATGTATCCATATCATGTTCTAATCATTTTGTATGATCTTGAATGCACTTAGATCTTCATTTATTTCATGTTTCTCATAATCAAACATTCCAACATTCTTATGATCATCCTACATTCAATTCTTGTAAATGCAAGACATACTTTTTCTTACATATTTAAATCTTTTAATCATCACAATTTACATGCATGTGTACATATACATATATACATACACGACACATATACACACATGCATATACTTCCAAGATTTTACTTTCTAACATCTTTATTTCAAATCAAAAAACCTTTTTGAGAACATTCTTTTAATTATTTCTTTTCAACACATGCATGAACCCATCTTTCAAAGATTAACTCAAATCATTCAAGAACAAGAAATCAAAACACAACTTAACACACACATGGCCATAACTTTCGGCCATATATGCACACATATATACACTCACTTTTACTTTGATTAAAATCTCATTCTTTGTTAAATACAAGTTTGTGATTCATTCCAAGTTCAAGAGAAACCATCCAACATCTCCATCATCACTAAAAATCAAGAATGTGATTTAAAAACAAGTTTATACCTTCAAGATTTTTAAGTGGGTTTTTGAGAAAATATGAGGATATGAGACTTGTTATTGCTTGAATCTTGCTTGAAATCACTTCCAAACACCCATTTTAGCTTGAAATCATCTTGAAGGACTCTTGAATCTTCATGGAAAGATTAAAAATTTTGAAAGTGTATGTGTTAGAGGGGATTTCGGCCGTGAGTTTCAAGAGGAAGAGAGAGAGTGTTGTTTGATCTTGTATTAGGTGTAGGAAGTGTGTATAGAAGGTTAACATGATTAGTTTAGGTTCCCTATGCCAACACTTGGCACAAGGAATGAAAAATGGCAAAAGGTGGGCTGCCTGTGTGCCGTCACCTAATGCCCACTCTCACATAAGATCATATATATATATATATATATACACACACACATATATATGTAAATAAGTGAATAAAACAGGTATTTTACTGGATATCGGGTATTTTATCTAGCGTTTTAATCCCGTTTTAGTGCGTTTTAAATTATTTTTATCATTCTATAAAAATGATCACTCAAAATTATTACCGAAATAATTACCAGTTGCCTAGACTGGCTGCGTTGACAGTATCTTGTTTAATTTGCGCAGTATAGCGCAGTACGCGCTCAAACTCGAAAAATAGAGTTTCTTAGCGTTTTAATTTATTTTTCCTCACGAATATGATTAGAATTATTATTCTCATCATAACAGACTATTTTTAGGATTTTAACACTGATCGGGTGGTCACCGATGTTCGTTTCGCATTTTAACCGTTACGCGATAAGCGTTTATCTTACCGTTGCCAACATAATTTTTATTTAAGTTTAATTTTACCAACTCATTAAATTTCACATATAAACATCATAACCAGTCAAATACAGCCCTGTTACCTATTCACAACACGTGTTACAATTGTACGGTACGGCCTGAAAAGCCGAGTGTCACAGTAATGGATACCGATTTTTAATTGTGACTTTATTCAATTCATGGTAATCAATGCACATACGCATTGATCCATCCTTCTTTTTGAAAAATAAGATCGGTGCTCCCCATGACGATGAGCTTGGCTATATGAATCTTTTCTCAAAAAGTTCGTCTAACTGTTTCTTTAACTCTTGCATTTATGTTGGTGCCAAATGGTAAGGTGACTTGGCAATTGGTGCTGTTCCGGGTAGCAGATGAATTCTGAATTCGACTTCTTGGTCCGGCGGTAGTCCTAGTAGTTCTTCTAGAAATACATCTGAAAATTGGGATACTACAGGAATATCTTTTAATTCTTTTCCTTTAGTGTGAATGATTATGGAAATCATATACACTAGTTATAACAATCATCAATTAAACCGACACCCTAGATTATTTTTCTGACACCCTAATATATTTTAAAATATCCCAATATGTTCCAAAATACACCCCATACGAGAAAACGGGCCTCAAATATATTAAATAGTATTAAAAATAAATTAAAAATCTGAAACTTAAGCTGAGGCGGGCCGCGTAGCCCCACCTCAACCCTTACGCGGGCGGTATAAGGGTTAGAACCTGATTTCGCTAACTTTTTAAGTTCAGGCGGGCCGCGTAAGACCCCTGGTGAGTTTACGCGGGCCGCATGAGATCAAGAAACATGGCGCAGCCCGGTGATAACACGTGTCATCATTGTGGCGAGTTTAGTGCTGAACCAGCCAAGCTACATCGTTGACCCAGGTTGACGCGGGCCGCGTAAGCCCTGGGCTTGTGTTAGCGGGCCGCGAGAGGACCAAGATCAGACCCTATACAAGAAAGCAACGGGTTTTCGTTTTTCGTCGTTCATTTCTTCTTTCTCAAATCACAATTTCTGATAGTAGAAGTAATACTCGGGTATTATACCCCCTAATTAGCGAAGTTCTGCTCCGTTGTAAGTATTATAACCCCTGGATATGTATTAGATACGCTGCCCAATTGATCTAGGGTTCCGTAATGGCTGTCGTGGTTCTGCCCGACGTAGTCATTGGAATGCCGTCTTGGGGAGGGTATTACTAATGTTAAAATGGGTTATTAATACTAACGCGTGTACATTTGTGTAAATTATAGATAATTCTCGGGAAACCCTTATGGAAAATCTAAGACAGCAATGTGAGTTAATCCACTTTTTGTAAATCTTTTGTTAAATGTTTTTACAAAACCTTAAATTCTTTTCCATGCGAATAACAGTTATTGAGTATTTGTAAGCATACAATTATGATGAGTATGTTGGGGTTTTTTATACAAAATTTGTTACCACCTGGTCAAGGAGTAACATGTCCACAAGTCGGGTTCGACAGTACCATGGATGTTAATTGTATTGTCTTGGAAACAAATATAATTGCGGGATCGCCCTCAATACTGTACACTGTGACTTTTTATTTAAACTTGATTAAACTGGGATTCACTCACCAGTATTTCCCACTGACAGATGTTTTTAAAACGCGTTTCAGCTAACAAAATGTGAAAGCCAAATAGAAGCCAGCTGGACAGCACTGAAGCTTGGAAAAGTGGCAATAAAGTTACCTAAAAATAAAATACATGTTTTTATTAAATAAATAGGATTTATTCCTATGAAAACGTGTGTACTATGAACTTGGGTTTTAACCCATTTGTTTAATGTTATAAAAATGTGGTATTTTACTCTGATAAATATTTCCTAACTACGGTCCTGATGAAAAATTCCCCTGCCAAACTAGACAACACACGATACCACCGAAACTGGCTCGCGGCCACCCGTTTCCCGGGGAACCTGGGATCGGGGGTTGCGACAGGAGGTGGTATCAGAGCTAAGCCACTGATTCAGCCACAGAGGTGTTCTGCTGACATCAAAATGTAAAGTGTTAGGAAATAAATTACGGAAATACGTGCATAACTGTATTTATTGTTGTGTGTTATTTGACTATCTGTTAGTTTACAGTATGAGCGACCAAGGACCATCTGACGCGTACCGTCAATTGTCTGGTTCGCCTAGAAGCGAAGGTACCTCCTTTTCTCAGCCTGCCCTCTCAGGGTACTCTGCTGATACGAAAGATGGAATCTTTGTGTTTAAGGCTCAGTCAGAGGAGCCATTTCCTCAAAAAAAGAGGGGATGGTTCAGTCGAGGGGCACACGAGCGTAGGAAGCGTATGAAAAAGTCACAAGACCAGAGAGCACTAGCAGCAGCCAAGAGAGAGACAGATGCCTATGCCCAGGATATGATAAATAGGGGTATAGCCAACATCCATATCTTAGCAACCACTGCAGCTGACCCAAATCTGGAGAAAATAATAGCACCCCAACCACAACTGCCAATCCCTGACCAACCCATGGAGATAGAAAACCTTGAAAACCAAGTAGAGATGCATGACTTCAACCCGGAGGAAATCCCTAGGGTACCAGCACCAAATCCCTTAGACCCAAATTACGATCCCTGGTGGGATGACGTTAGGGACTTTGTGCAACGTTACCCGATACATGAAGACACACCTATGCAGAACATAGGAGCCTACCCAGGTATGGACCCTTTAGATCCCTATTACCATGATGAATACATTAGGGAGATCTTAGAAGATCCTTACCGATTTCAGGTACTTTCACCCCCATACCAGGAACACGCACCCCAGATTCCGAACCCTGTCCTAGAACCTGCACCCCCAATGAGTGCAGAAAACATGCAAGAACTTAGGACATTTGGTGAGGAAATTTTAGAAAGCAGTGAGAGAATGAGACAGGTGGGAGAGCGACTCGTATGGAAATACGATGAGCGCAATATGGATTTCTGGATGAATCCATATCCGTGAATGTGATGGTGAAACGGTAATAGTAATAATAATATAATAATAATAATAAAATAAAATAAAAATCAAATAAAATAAAATATGTGTGTACGGATGCCTATTACTATTAGTGTAATTCTATTTCAGTTGGTATTGTAATTTTTATTTCAGTACTGGTATGTAATAGATGCATAATAGTATATGAATAGAGTAAAGTCGCAATGATCGACGCTTTTGGCAAAAATGCGTGTTATGTGATTGACTATATTAATATTATTTTGTGATATTAATGCGGGGTAAATGTTTAAAATTCAGATGGCCGATGAAGGAAATCAAGGAAATCTGAATAACTATAACCAGAGTAACATTAACGTGGTTAATGAGAATCCAAGCATCAATAACAATGGAAACCAAATGGATAATAGTGCCGTTCAACACATAGTGGCACAAGGAATTATAGATGCAATGCCATTTATTATTCAAACGGTTCAAGAAGCGAATAATAAAAGTAAATATAGTAGTAAGCGACCAATTGAACCAGAACACAGCGTGAACAATGGACCCGTACTTCAAGTGCCCATTCCCAAAAGAAGAAGAACCATGCCTTATGGTTGTTCTTATAAGGAATTTTGGTCCTGCAAACCAATAGAATTCTCGGGCAATGAAGGACCCATTGCAGCTCTACGCTAGATAGAGAAAACTGAGGCTGTTTTAAAAATAAGCAAGTGTGCTGAAGAAGACAAAATAATGTTTGCTTCTAATATGTTTAAGAACTCAGCCTTAGAATGGTGGAACACTAACCTCCAGTCAAGAGGAAGTGATAGGGTATACAACATGGAATGGGAGGAATTTAAGAATATGGTAGAAAGGAAATTATGCCCTCCCAATGAAAAGGAACAGATAGCTAATAAGTTTCTGAACCTTAGAATGACCAGGGTAGATAGTAAGGGGTATACTACTACATTCTTTGAATATGCTAGAATAATACCAACCCTTGCATCACCTGAAACAGTGTTAATCTCCCGTTACATCTGGGGATTAATTGGAGAGATTAGACATGTAGTTAAGGCAGCTAGACCTCAAACTATAGAAGAAGCTGTAAAACTAGCAAATACCTTGACAGATGAATTAATCCGTACTAGAGAAGAAGAACAGAGGAGAAGCATAACCCAAAGGCTTACTCAAGAATTCCGTTCTGGGAATTTCAACCGTAGGAATATGGGTTCTACCTCTGCATCTTTCTGCAAGGTCTGCAAGAAAAAGCATTCGGGAAAATGCTCTACTCTTTGCAATTTTTGCAAAATGCCAGGACACAAGGAAGAAGATTGCAGGAGAAAATCCAGTAATGGACTGTGCTACAATTGTGGAGAAAAAGGCCACATTAAGCCAAACTGTACGAAATTGGCTCCAGCTGTGAACAACAGAAACACTAAAAATGCTAGAGCATTTGTTCTGACTGCAGATGAAGCCAAAATGATTCCAGACGTGATAGCTGTTATGTTTTTAGTTAATGATGTTTTTGGTAAGGTATTATTTGACTCTGGTGCAAACCAAAGTTTTATTAATACTTCGTTTTTCAAACTGCTAAATCAGTCATTAAGTAAACTACCACAAGAATGTCTAGTAGAGACAGCTAATGGAGAAACTGTTAGGATTTCTGAAATCTTGCAAGGAGCAAGAATAGAAATTTTAAATCAAAAGTTTATGGCAAACCTTTATCCTATGAATCTGGCAGGATTTGATGTTGTATTAGGAATGGATTGGTTAATAGCCAATAAAGCCAGTATTTTATGTGATCAAAAGTCAATTCAAGTAAATTTGCCTAAAGGTAAAACGATCACAATTAAAGGAGATAAGCCCTCTAGATCCACAAAATTCATCTCTGTGATGAAAACTGCAAGTTATATACGAAAAGGTTCTATAGTGTATTTGATTTCCATAATCACTAACACTAAAGGAAAAGAACTAAAAGACATTCCAGTAGTGTCCCAGTTTTCAGATGTCTTTCCAGAAGAATTACCAGGACTGCCACCAGACAGAGAAGTTGAATTTAGAATTCACCTGCTACCTGGAACCGCACCAATTGCCAAAGCAACTTATCATTTGGCACCAACTGAAATGCAGGAACTAAAGAAGCAATTAGATGAATTGCTAGAAAAAGGATTTATACAGCCAAGTTCGTCGCCATGGGGAGCACCGATTTTGTTCGTTAAAAAGAAGGACGGATCAATGCGTATGTGTATTGATTACCGTGAATTGAACAAAGTCACGATTAAGAATCGGTACCCATTACCGAGAATCGATGATCGTTCGATCAACTGCAAGGAGCTCGATTTTTCTCTAAAATCGATTTAAGGTCAATATATCATCAATTAAAGGTACAGGAAGAGGACATTCCTAAGACCACATTCAGAACAAGGTATGGCCATTATGAATTTACTGTCATACCATTTGGTTTAACCAATGCCCAGCCACATTTATGGACATGATGAACCGAATATGTAATCCATATTTGGATAAATTCATAATTGTCTTCATAGATGATATTCTAATTTACTCTAAGAATAAAGAGGATCATGCAAAGCATTTGCACGCACTTTTAAGTTTATTAAGAAAGGAAAAGCTTTACGCTAAATTTTCGAAGTGCGAGTTTTGGTTAGAACATGTACAATTTCTTGGACATTTAGTGAATCATGAAGGAATTCATGTGGATCCCACAAAGATCGAGGCGATTACTAAATGGAAAACCCCTGAATCACCAACCGAGGTTAGAAGTTTCTTAGGATTGGTCGGTTATTATAGAAGATTTATTCGAGATTTTTCTAGAATAGCCATTCCTTTAACGAAGTTAACCTGTAAATCCATTAAGTTTGAATGGGGACCAAAACAAGAAGAAGCTTTTAGAATTCTTAAGCAAAGATTAACTAATACACCCATATTAGCGTTACCAGAAGGAACTGAAGATTTTGTAGTTTATTGTGACGCTTCTAAGTTAGGTTATGGATGTGTATTAATGCAACGCCAAAAGGTTATAGCTTATGCATCTATACAACTTAAGAATCATGAAGAGAATTATTCAACCCATGATCTAGAATTAGGAGCTATAATTTTTACCCTTAAGATTTGGAGACATTACCTTTATGGTAGTAAGTTTACCATATTCACTAATCATAAGAGTTTAAGGTATGTTTTCGGGCAAAAGGAGTTAAATATGAGACAAAGACGATGGATGGAGTTGCTTAGTGATTATGATTGTGATATCCAGTATCATGAAGGAAAAGCAAATGTAGTAGCAGATGCTTTAAGCCGAAAGTATCATGAAAAGCCAAAAAGGGTACGTTCTCTTAAATTAAATCTGCAAGTAGATTTAAATGATCAGATAAGAGAAGCACCGGAATCAGTAATTAAGGATGATGCTGAAAAACTAAAAGGTATGATTAAGGAATTAGAACAAGGAACAGGTGGAATTTGGAGATTCCATAAAAAGAGAATGTGGATACCTAAATTAGGAAATCTACGTCATCGTATATTAGAAGAAGCCCATAAGTCTAAGTATACGATGCATCCAGGAAATGATAAAATTTACCAGGATTTAAGGAAAAATTTCTGGTGGATAGGAATGAAGAAAGACATAGCAGCCTATATTTCTAAATGTTTAACTTGTTCACAAGTTAAAGCTGAACACCAGAAACCCTCAGGTTTGTTACAACAGCTAGAAATGCCAGTTTGGAAATGGGAATTGATAACAATGGATTTTGTTACCAAATTACCCAAAACAAGGAAGGGAAATGATACAATCTGGGTGATTGTAGATAGGCTAACTAAGTCAGCTCATTTCCTACCAATGAAGGAAACCTTCAGTATGGAACAGCTAGCTAAATTATATGTAAATGAAATTGTTTCATTACATGGAATTCCTTTATCAATTGTTTCTGATAGGGATAGCCGATTTACCTCTCATTTTTGGTCAAGTTTCCAAAAAGCCATGGGAACTAAGTTAAATCTAAGCACAGCTTATCATCCTCAAACGGACGGACAAAGCGAAAGAACAGTTCAGACAATGGAAGACATGCTTAGAGCTTGTGTAATTGATTTCGGAGGTAATTAGGACGATCACTTACCTTTAATAGAATTTTCTTATAATAATAGTTATTACACAAGTATCAATGCTGCACCATTCGAAGCACTTTATAGACGAAAGTGCCGAACCCCGGTCTGTTGGGCAGAAATTGGGGAAAAGCAACTATCTGGACCTGAAATAGTGCAAGAAACGACCGACAAGATCATTCAAGTCAAGGAACGACTGAAAGCAGCACGTGATCGACAGAAGAGCTATGCTGATAACCGACGCAAGCCATTAGAATTTCAAGTAGGAGACAAAGTATTGTTGAAAGTCTCTCCTTGGAAAGGAGTGGTAAGATTCATCAAAAGAGGAAAGCTAAGTCCTAGGTATATTGGACCTTTTGAGATTAGTAGAAGAATAGGACCTGTAGCCTATCAGCTATAACTGCCAGAGGAAATGGTAGGAATACATGATGTATTTCATATATCTAATCTCAAGAAGTGTTTAGCTGATGAATCGCTAACAGTACCTCTTAAGAACATAGAAGTAAATGAACAACTCAAGTTTATAGAAAGGCCTCTACAGATTGAAGACATGAAAGTCAATAATCTCAAACATAAGAGATTAGTTCTGGTCAAAGTAAAGTGGGACTCCAAAAGAGGACCTGAGTACACATGGGAGCTTGAATCTGAAATGCAAAGGAAATATCCACACTTGTTCCATTAGATCTCGAGGACGAGCTCTAAAAACAAGGTGGGGAGGATATAACAATCCTCAATTAAACCGACACCCTCGATTATTTTTCCGACACCCTAATTTTAAAATATCCCAATATGTTCCAAAATACACCCCATACGAGAAAACGGGCCTCAAATATATTAAATAGTATTAAAAATAAATTAAAAATCTTAAACTTAAGCTGAGGCAGGCCGCGTAGCCCCACCTCAACCCTGACGCGGGCGGTATAAGGGTTAGAACCTGATTTCGCTAACTTTTTAAGTTCAGGCGGGCCGCGTAAGACCCTTTGTGAGTTTACGCGGGCAGCGTGAGATCAAGAAACATGGCGCAGCCCGGTGATGACACGTGTCATCATCGTGGCGAGTCTTGTGCTGACCCAGCCAAGCTACAGCGTTGACCCAGGATTGACGCGGGCCGCGTAAGCCCTGGGCTTGTGTTACGTGGGCTGCGAGAGGACCAAGATCAGACCCTATATAAGAAAGCAACGGGTTTTCATTTTTCGTCGTTTATTTCTTCTTTCTCAAATCACAATTTCTGATAGTAGAAGTAATACTTGGGTATTATACCCCCTAATTAGCGAAGTTCTGCTCCGTTGTAAGTATTATAACCCCTGGATACGTATTAGATACGCTGCCCGATTGATCTAGGGTTCCGTAATGGCTGTCGTGGTTCTGCCCGACGTAGTCATTGGAATGCCGTCTCGGGGAGGGTATTACTATTGTTAAAATGGGTTATTAATACTAACGCGTGTACATTTGTGTAAATTATAGATAATTCTCAGGAAACCCTTACGGAAAATCTAAGACAGCAATGTGAGTTGATCCACTTTTTGTAAATCTTTTGTTAAATGTTTTTACAAAACCTTAAATACTTTTCCATGCGAATAACAGTTATTGAGTATTTGTAAGCATACAATTATGATGAGTATGTTGGGGTTTTGTATACAAAATTTGTTACCACCTGGTCAAGGAGTAACATGTCCACAAGTCGGGTTCGACAGTACCATGGATGTTAATTGTAATGTCTTGGAAACAAATATAATTGCGGGATCGCCCTCAATACTGTACATTGTGACTTTTTATTTAAACTTGATTAAACTGGGATTCACTCACCAGTATTTCCCACTGACAAATGTTTTTAAAACGCGTTTCAGGTAACAAAAAGTGAAAGCCAAATAGAAGCCAGCTGGACAGCACTGAAGGCTTGGAAAAGTGGCAATAAAGTTACCTAAAAATAAAATAGATGTTTTTATTAAATAAATAGGATTTATTCCTATGAAAACATGTGTACTATGAACTTGGGTTTTAACCCATTTGTTTAATGTTATAAAAATGTGGTATTTTACTCTGATAAATATTTCCTAACTACGGTCCTGATGAAAAATTCCGCTGCCAAACTAGACAACACACGATACCACCGAAACTGGCTCGCGGCTGCCCGTTTCCCGGGGAACCTGGGATCGGGGGTTGCGACACTAGTGACCCTTTTCTTACACAGCAGTTTTCATCACAGAGATGAATTTCGTGGGTCTAGTTAGCTTATCTCCATTAATTGTGATCTTTTCACCTTTTGGTGAATTTATTTGGATTGACTTTTGATCACATAGAATACTATCTTTATTGACTGTTAACTAATCCATTCATAATACAACATCAAATCCTGCCAGATTCATTGGGTAAAGGTTTACAATAAACTTTTGATTTAAAAATTCTATTCTTGCTCCCTGCAAGATTTCAGTAATCTTAATGGATTCTCCATTTGTTGTTTCTACTAGACATTCTTGTTGGAGTTTAGTTAATGGTTGACTAAGGAGTTAGCAAAATGAAGAATTAATAAAACTTTGGTTCGCACCAGAGTCAAATAATACTTTGGCAAAAACATCATTAACTAAAAACGTACCGGCAATTACGTCCGGAATCATTTTTGCTTTTCAGCTGTCAGAACAAATGCTCTAGCATTCTTAGTAGTTTTGTTGTTCATGGCTGGAGCTAGTTTCGGACAGTTTGGCTTGATATGTCATTTTTCTCCACAGTTGAAGCATACCCCATTACTGGGTTTCTTCCTACAATCTTCTTCCTTGTGTCCTGGTATCTTGCAGTAATTGCAATAGGTGGAGCATCTTCCGGAGTGTTTCTTCTTACAGGCTTTAAAGTAAGGTGTAGAGGTAGAACCTATATTTTTCCCACGGTTGGGATTACCGTAGCGAAATTCCTGGGTAAGTTTCTGGACTAGATTCTTTCTCTGGTTTTCTTCTTGGGTACGCACTAATTCATTAGTCAAGGTATTAGCTAGTTCTACAGCTTCTTCTATGGTTTGGGGTCTAGCTCCCCTGACTACATGTCTAATTTCACTGCTTAATCCCCAGATGTAATGGGAGATTAATACTGGTTCTGGTGATGCTAGGGTTGGCACTATTCTAGCATATTCAAAGAATGTAGTAGTGTAACCCTTGCTGTCTACTCCAGTCATTCTAAGGTTTAAGAATTTTTTGGCTATCTGTTTCTTTTCATTGGGAGGACAGAATTTCCTTTCCACCATGTTCTTAAACTTGTTCCATTCCATACTATAGACCCTGTCACTTCCCCTAGATTGGAGGATAGTGTTCCACCATTCTAACGTTGCATTCTTAAATAAATTGCAGGCAAACATAATCTTATCTTCTTCTGTGCATTTGCTTATTTTTAAGACTGTCTCAGTCTTTTCTATCCAGCGTAGAGCTGCAATGGCCCCTTCATTGCTCGAGAATTCTATTGGTTTGCAGGACCAGAATCCTTTGTAAGAACAACCATAAGACATGGTTCTTCTTCTTTTTGGAATGGGCAATTGAAGAAAAGGTCCATTGTTCACGCTGTGACTAAGTTCAGTATGTGTTCGTTTACTTCCACCATTACTATTATTATTATTTTCTGCTTCCCTAACATTTTGGATGATAGCTGGCATAACATCTCTAATTCCTTAGGTTACTATGTGTCGAATGGCACTGTTATTTATTTGATTATCATTATTCTGGTTTTCCTGATTTGCTGCGTCGGCCATCTAGATTATAAACATTTACCAAGTATTAATATCGTAAAACAATATTAAATGCAAACAATCTCACAACACAAACAGATTGGTCAAAATCGCCGTTCATTGCGACCTTTACTCTATTTTATATATGCTTTTAATACAAACCACAACTGGAAATTAAAATACAATACTAGTAGGCATCAGTAGCTATAAGATTATCTATTTATTTATTTATTTATTTTTCAAGTCACACACACACACACACACACACACACATATATATATATATATATATATATATATATATATATATATATATATAGTATTACTACTTAGTGAGGGTCCATCCAATACTGCATGTTATGCTCATCATACTTCCAGACGAGCCTCTCACCTATCTGCCTTATCCTTTCACTTTCATCTAACAACTTCTCACCAAACGTTTGGAGTTCCTGTATGTTCTCGGTGTTCATGGGTGGTGCGGGTGCTGGTATCGGGTCAGGGTATTGTGGCATTGGTTCTTCTTGTGGGTATGGATTCTCTAGAATCTCCCTAATATATTGGTCATTATCATAATATGGGTCTAGAGGATCCAAGTTTGGGTAAGGTGCTACTGGGTTTTGCATGGGTTCCTCTATTGGGTAAAGTTGTTGGTAATCCCTGTGGTTGTCAAACCATGGGTCATAGTCTGGGGGATGGGGTGCTGGTACCCTAGGAATTTCAGCTGGGTAAAAAACAGGTGCTGGAATTTGGTCTACTGGGTTTAGTTCAATTTCCATGGGTTGTGTGGGAAATAGTGGTAATGGCTGGGGTGCTATGATTTGTTCTAGATTAGGGTCGGCAGCGGTGGTAGCTAATATATGAAAATTTGCTAATCTCCTATTGAGTGTATACTGGGTTTGAACATTCATTTCTCTATTGGCCGCTGCTAAGGCCCGCTGCTGCTCTAACTTTCTTATCCTTTTTCTACGCTCGTGAGCTTCTTTGCTGAACCATCCTCTCTTTTTGGGAGGGAATGGCTCCTCAGATTGTGCTTTGAATACGAAAATCCCTTCTTCGGTGTCAGCCGAATACCCCAAAGGGGTAGGCTGGGAAGAGGTTCCTTCGTCCTTAGGTGAACTGGACAGTTGACGGTAAGCGTCCGAAGGTCCTTGATCACTCATACTGTAAACTAACAAATTGTTAAATAACACAAAATAATAATCTACACATATGCACATAGTCTTATTGATTATTTCCTAACAAAATTAATAATTTCAATGTCAGCAGAATAATTCTTTGGCTGAAATTAGTTGTTGTAGCTCTGATACCACCTTTCTGTCGCAACCCCCGACCCCTGCCCCGGGAGGCGGGTGGCCGCGGCCTACTAAGAGATGGTGGTATCGATGTTTATCATTATTTGGCAGCGGAATTTACATCAGGACCGTAGTTAGGAAATATTTTATCAGAGTAAAATACCAAGTTTTCATTACAACATGTTTACAGGGATAAACCCTAATTTATTGAATAAAACATCTTTCTTTATTTAGGTAACTTTTATAGCCACATTTTTCCAAGCCTTCAGTGCTCTACAGCTGGCTTCTATTTGGCTTTCACATTTTGTTACCTGAAACGCGTTTTAAAAACATTTGTCAGTGGGAAATACTGGTGAGTGAATCCCAATTTAATCAAGAAGTATTCTATCCTTTAACAGTATTGAGAGCGATTACAATGTTTATATCTACACAATTGCTCATTCAGTATTGTCAATCCTGACTGGTGGGTCATATTACTCATTGGCTATCTCGTTGTCCAATCGTAATGTGTTCCACATTTTATATACGAAACCCCAACATACCGGCAGTAATTGAAGAATTACAAACACTCAATCACTGCTAATCATAAATAAAATAATTAAGGTTTTGTAAAAACAGTTTGCAAAAAGGTTCACAAAAAGGAGATTACTCACATTGCTAGTTTAGACTTTTTCCTGTGGTTTCCTTATTATAATCTAATAAATTAAACAATGCACACGCTGTAACACCCCGTGTTTCAAAAGTCAAAGTCAAAGTCAAGATTGAAGTCAAAGGAAGGAAAGATTGCTAATTGCGATCTGTCCCTCCTTGCTCAATTCCTGTTTTGACTTCTTTGACTTGTACTTAGTCTATTTTATTTTCGCTTTAGTTGTATTATGTGCAGTATCTATTAATAATCGCATAGTAATCGCTATTTATCGCTTGTTTAATCGCTTTATCGCTATCGCAATCGCACTCGCAACTCGAATTACACATTTTGGTTATTGTTATACGTGTGTGTGTGCCTTATGTGTTACTTGTGCATGTTTATTTATGTTATGTGTGGAAATTAATCGAAACACAATCGAACTCAATCGCAATCGAATCGCAAACGCTAAACGAATACGAAGTAAGGATGCTTGTATGTTGATATAGTAGTTGGGATTAAAAGTAATTTGACTAGGAAACTTTATTACATCGAAACGCTTGCAATCGAAATCGAAACAGCAAAACTCGTTGCACCGAACACACAAACAAGGTGACTGATCGACCAGGCGACCAGTCGATCGGCCAGCTGATCGACCGAGTAGCCGCTCCTTCGGACAGCTATCTGATCGGACTGCCTAACCGATCGACCAGCCCCTCTCCACTCCTTTCCACTTTGGGTAACCCTATAAATACCCCTTGTCACTTTCATTCTTTCTACTTTTGGCAATTGACGTCCGACCAGCGCTTAAACCTTGCTTTTTCTCTGATTTCTCGCAACTCCGGTAAGATCTCGTCCTAAATCTTGTACTTCCTTAATCTACACGCACTCCTACACCTTTCTATCTTTTGAATCTTAACTTTTAACCGTGAAATCATCAAGATTCAAGGTGTTCTAGGATGACGTCATCATGTGTACTTGAAGAACTTCATGTTTTGGCCTCAATCCACCAAGAATAACTTGGATCTAACCGATTTCCACATAAACAAACAAAGATCTTTCATAGATCTAGACATATTCACAATGAAAAAGATTGAAAGTCGGTTTTCCAACTTTCTTTCAACTCTTTTACACTCAATGCATTCAAAACCGATAGAATCAGAGCTTGTGCCGGCTAACTACTCATTATTGTGGTTGTATTGGTTCAAGATCCGTATTCTATCCACGAGATTATCGATTCCGGGTTAACCAAGAACAACCTTCTTGAACCGGTGGACTGACTGAACTTGGGTGGTTCCTGTTCAATCGGGTCACTAGAGCTTAGGATGGGGTTCTGTTGGTTAGCACGATATCAACACATCTCGATAAAATGACAACAATCAAAATAATCAAGTGTAAGATGAACAGGTCGACCAGGACGGAGTGCCGTCCGATCGGACTGCTGTCCGATCGAACAGCCAGTCCAAACGACTGGCCAACCCGAATGACTTGCACCTTGGTTCCACCTTAATTTTCAAATCAACTCTCAAGAGTTTTGGAACACCGAACGGATTGCCGTCCGAGCGAGCTACCACTCGATCGGACCGACCATCCGAATATGTGATGTTTCGAAACTTCAACACTTAAACAATTTTCAACATGTTCAATGCACAAAGGATGCCACCCGGTCGAACAACCGTCCGATCGAGTGACAACCTGCTGTGAACTTGTTCTCACTGAAGTGCCCAACCTATCGGATTGTCGCCCGATCGAACAGTCGTTCGATCGATCGACCTAAAAGGTAGGGATACTTCTGTGTTTTCAAAATACTACAACAAAAACTTCAAAAGTCAAGCCATCATAGACAAACACATCCTACTCAAAGGAAGAAACAATCCACTCGAACGGTCATCCGACTGGACGACCGTCCGAACGGACTGTCACTCGCACGATCGGCCGTTCAATCGGACTACCATCCGATCGAACTGCTGATCGACCCAACCCTCACTTGTTCCGTTTTACGCGACGCTTATCGTTATGCTATCAATCTGTTCAGGCTAACCCAACTCACTAGCGCTCCCTTCAATCCATCAACCGTTGTGAGTATACTCGATCCCTTTTTGCTTTACTCACTTTTGGGTGTTGCATACGTTACTGATGTGTGCAAAATGCAACATATAAATTACATCAATTGTGGCATAAAACTAACCCTTTTTTAGTACTAATGTTGGAAAAAGTGTGCTTTTGTCTTCCTTTAGTATTTTTAGGATTAAATGAGCTCAAATTAACAAAAGAAGCAAAAAGACATCAAAATCTAACATAAATACAAGAAAAGGAACAAGACGTGACATACCCAACCCCACGACAGCATCTTCCCAAGCAAAACAAGAAAACAGAAGACTGAACACGCCTCGTGCTCAGCCAGCACGGGGGCATGCCCAAGTGTCAGCAGAAAAGACAAAGTGGTAGAAGCTTCTATTGCCCACCATGGGGCCGTGCTCAGCGGACACGGGGCCGTGGTCAACTATAAGATTCGCACAATCTAGGCAAATCTTCATAGTACAAAGATTCTTCTGCACACGGGGTCATGCTCAGCGGACACGGGGGGCGTGGTCAACTAATAAGACAAAGCTGCATTAAATGAAGAAAGAGAGGATGTGGACACGGGGCCGTGCCCACTGGACACGGGGCCGTGCCCGAGCTTCTGTTCAGCCTATAAATAGGATTGCTTGGCTCAAGCTCAAACCATCCCTTGGCACACCACCTCTCTCACACTTCATCCACCACCCACCACCACCATAACACCATCATCCACCACCATCATCCATTGTCCATCGTAGAGTGTGTGAGTCGTCTCAGGATCCAAGATTGATCGTAAGAGTTCTTGACAATCAAGGCCATGTTTGCCTAAGTCTCTTACATCACTTTGTGAAGACAAAGTGTCTAGTGTAATACTTTTTATTTCTAATCTTTTCGCACTTTTTATTTGGTTTTGTATTAATGACTTTAATAACTAGTTTCTTATGTTGAAGGTGATCTTTCCTTATCGTTTGTCCGTGGTGTCTTGGCATTATTTTACTGTCTATATAAAATAAAAGATTTTCACCATTCATATCTCCACAGTCTATATGGAGGTATGTTGGCTACCTGGTCGGGGGTTAAGGGAACGGTTTGGTAAAGGTCTTGCCATTGTTCAGCGTTTAGAGGTCCTGCAATGGACCTGGGTCAAATTTAGTAGGACCTCCTTCAATACTTAACGGTATTGGATGGCGGGGGTCTAAACTCTTTGATCCCCTCATAAGTTAACTACTATTAATACTATAACCCGGCTATTTAGGAATGTATCCCTGCTGACTCAGACTACTTAGTCGAGGGTAACGTCACCTCCAAAAGAGGGGCCTACCATAATTTGCATTAATAACTTAATTAATTATCTTCCAATAATCCACCCTTTTAGGATTGTATCCTTGCTGACTCAAACTACTGGGGTGAGGGTAACGTCACCTTCAAAAGAGGGGCCTACTACAATAACTAAGATAATCTCTTAAAAAGTGCAAAAGTGCGGAAATAATCAAAGGTTACACTAGATACGAGTCGGAACCAAGTGATTCATCTTGTCTATCTGTTTTTCTTTTTATTTTTATTTTCAGCATTTTTAGTTAGTTTTTATTTTTCTTAGTTTAAAACATTTTTCTAAAATTTTTTGATTTGATTAGACGTTGAGGATAAACCGGTACTAAAAGCTCTTGTGTCCTTGGACGACCTCGGTATCTTACCAACACTATACTACGCTCACAATGGGTGCACTTGCCCATATGAGTATCTAGTGTTAGTAAATATCGTGTTTTATAAATTTAAAACTTGACTAAAAAAGTGTTAAAGGGGCTTAAAATATACACCTAATATATATAACACTTGACACCCATCAAGTTTTTGGCGCCGTTTCCGGGGACACAAGGCTTTTAAGAAAGCTTAAAATCGACGGCCTAATAAGTTTTTCAAAACTTTTTCAAAACGCGCGCATATTTTTCTGCATTGTAGTTTAGTTTTACATTTACAGTAGGTTGAACACGGGCCGTGCTCACTGAAAACGGGGCCGTGCTGCATATTTTCATAAAAACACCCAGTAATAGTAGGTTGAACACGGGCCGTGCTCACTGAACACGCCCCGTGCTCAACTAGATCAGTAAATTTAATTAAAACGCCCAGATACAGATTCTGTACACGGGGCCATGTCCACTGAACACGGGGCTGTGTCCAGCCTCTGTTTCCATTTTATTTTTGTTTTCTGATCTCGAGACTTGGTTGTGGTCTGCTGAGTGATTCTTATGGATCAATACTCAGGAGGTTACAACTACACCTATGAGGAGGATGATTATAGGGGTAACTATTGCACTAATTGTAGTAATCCGCATTCGGTTCAATTTAGTCACTCATATCAACCATCCAATTCATACACTTATTATGAGGAGCCCAGGTACGAGCCATCGACTTCATAAACATCCTATGAAGACCAAAGGTATGAACCTCCTCCCTCATACTCATATTTTGATGAACCAAGGTATGAGCCTTCTTACTCATACTTTGAGGAACCAAGATATGAGCCACCACCTTCGTATGCTTACTATGTGGAACCATGGCGTGAACAACCTACCTTATACGAGTATTATGAAGAACAAAATTACGACCCTTATCCATCATATGCTTACAATGAAGACCAATGGTGTGAACCATCTACTTCATATGGGTATTATGAGGAACAAAGGATCGAACAACCGGATTCAAGCTTTGAAAATCCCGATTATTTTTCTATAACCGAAGTAACCGATAGGATATTAGAACACATTAGAGTTATCGATCGATGTATAAAAGAATCTCGCGCAAGGGAAGAGGAGTCCCGCGCAAGAGAAGAATTAAAAAAGGAAGAGATAACTGCAAGTGTAAAAATGGAAGAACAAATAAGTGAAAAACCGACACATGAGTTAAACAACGAAAAAGGTGAGCCTGACAACGTTAAAATTCAAGAAGAGTCTAATTTTGAAGAAATTAATCTCTTGTCACCTTCTTTTGAAAATCATTGTTTAGTTCCCACTCATGCTAAGTTTTTAAAAGAGTTAAACACTAACACTAAAATTGACGAAACGGTAAGTGTTAAGTTAACTAATGATCAAACCTCGCTAATAAAAGAAGACCCATTTGAAATTAACATTACACCGGTTCCATGTTTCTTTCAAAATTCATTTATTAGTAATGTCACTATTGATAAAGATCTTTGTGTTAACATAATGCCTAACTACATTTTCGAAAAATTAAGTATTAGTGATTTTTCTCCACTTCAAATACCCATTTTTCTATCTAATCGGAAAGTGATAAAATGAATCGGTATAGTTGAGGATGTCTTGGTTAAAACAAATCAAATGGTAATCCCAGCCGACTTTGTCATCCTCGATGACGCTCCTCTAGTGTTGGGACGACCATTTGTAAAAACTCACGAAGCTTTGAAAAACTGGAAGTACAACAATCTACCTCTTCAATTAGGGGCATTTAAAAGGTGTGTCGATCTTGAACGATCAATGAAATATCCAATCGGCAATGACGACCCCCTAATTGAATATGAGCCAGAACCACCCGATAAGGTGGGTCTAGCCAAGGACCCTTATAAACGTGGCGCACCACGGAGGCATTCCGCGGAACTATCCGTAGTTTTAGTTTAGATTAACTTTTATGTTTTCTAGTTTAGTTTTAATTTTCAGGAATAAAACACACTCGGGATGGTGAAGGATACTAAGGGAAGCTTGAACCAACAACCCATGCACAAAAACAGAGCCTCCCGACAATTTTTCTTCTTTACAGCAAGTTCAGCACGGGGCCGTGCTCACCCCAACACGCCCCGTGCCCGAGGTTCTGCAGAAAATGCCCAGTTCAGGTACCTGGACACGGGGCCGTGCTCACTGAACACGCCCCCGTGCCCAGCCTTCTGTTTACTTTTGGTACTGGCAGTCTGGACACTGGGCCGTGCTCAGCCAACACCACCCCGTGTTCAGCTACCCAATACCATAAAATCTTGTTTTTAAACCACTTTTACACATTTTAATCAACCGAAAAACTTATTTTTGGGACACATTGAGGACAATGTGTAATTTAAGTGTGGGGGGGGGGGATGCTAAAACCTTGAATCATGCAAGTCCTAATAACAAGCCTTACACAAAACTCTATTGGAACCGCTAATCACCCCAATTTTTTTCAAAAATTTTCATTTTTTTACCTGTCTAGGTTTAACTCGGGAAATTCAAGTTCTTAAAAAGTTATATTTTTACAAATTTACAACCGATAGCGTCGTGATAAAAAGAACCAACATAAGAAAATTATGAAACGGCATGACA
Source organism: Helianthus tuberosus (assembly GCA_030545235.1). NCBI lineage: Eukaryota > Viridiplantae > Streptophyta > Magnoliopsida > Asterales > Asteraceae > Helianthus > Helianthus tuberosus. The sequence goes on from JARYGA010004083.1 coordinate 30,777, forward strand.
AGCTTAGTTAAAATTTGATTATATATACTTGATCACATAAAAACTCATTCCCACAAAAGTGAGTTTTGAGCCTTTATTGAGCATACAAATACATATCTTTAAACTAAATGCTCATCTTTCGTTTCTTGTGTGAATAGCCGCTTGGTTCTTACAACTCTAGAACTTGCCACGACGATGCATTCCCGGTCCTTACCAACTTAAACCCGAGTAAGTAAATGATGGAGGCATTAGGACTAACCCTTTTTATTTCTACACCATTATTTTTCTTTTTTTTTACCACCTACCCAAAATCCCCCTAGTTAGCCCCTTTGAGCCTAAACCTTTTCATTTCAAAAACCCTAACCAAACACCCTTTCACCCACCAAAACCTTTTTCATTTTCAACCCTTTGTTTTAGTAACAAGTTTGGTTTCTCAAATGACTTTAAAATATATATATATATATATATATATATATATATATATATATATATATATATTTGATGATGAAGCAAAAGCAAATAAACAAACAAGTTTATCAAAAATAACTTTGTTTGAATAATAGCTTCATCAAAATAAAAGTCGAAAAATAGAAAGTCTTACGGAAACCAATACTTGTTACGCTTTTCGCCCTTTTTTTCTACTAACCACTAACTACTAACCCAACCACCTACCTTTAACCCAAACCTAACCCTTCACCCAAAAAGTCCTCTTGATATTTACAAAGGTATATAGTTAAAAAGGAGGAGGATTGATTGCTTGGTAAGCCTATGGTAGGAGTAAGTTCCATGCCGCTCTCGAGTGATCCACAAATACATTTCCGGCCGAGTGTTGAGTGATCCCCGTGAGGTATGTGAACTTGTATATAAATAAAATTTTACAAAGGCATGTTATGCCCTAATAAGTAATTTATCTTATGAAAAGTTTTAAATAAATCATGATGAATAGGATTGTAAATAAATAAAAATAAAACTAAATAAAGAATCTTGGAGATCCCGACACTCTATAACAAGCCCAAAAACCTTATTCTCTACCCATTCCATTTGGGAGTGTAATAGCCACATATTAAAGAGTTTTGCTTGAGGACAAGCAAAGATTCAAGTGTGGGGGTATTTGATGTGTGCAAAATGCAACATATAAATTACATCAATTGTGGCATAAAACTAACCCTTTTTAGTACTAATGTTGGAAAAAGTGTGCTTTTGTCTTCCTTTTGTATTTTCAGGATTAAATGAGCTCAAATTAATAAAAGAAGCAAAAAGACATCAAAATCTAACATAAATACAAGAAAAGGAACAAGACGTGACATGCCCAACCCCACGACAGCATCTTCCCAAGCAAAACAAGATAACAGAAGACTGAACACGCCCCGTGCTCAGCCAGCACGGGGGCGTGCCCAAGTGTCAGCAGAAAAGACAAAGTGGTAGAAGCTTCTATTGCCCACCACGGGGCCGTGCTCAACGGACACGGGGCCGTGGTCAACTATAAGATTCGCACAATCTAGGAAAATCTTCATAGTACAAAGATTCTTCTGCACACGGGGTCGTGCTCAGCGGACATGGGGGCGTGGTCAACTAATAAGACAAATCTGCATTAAATGAAGAAAGAGAGGATGTGGACACGGGGCCGTGCCCGAGCTTCTATTCAGCCTATAAATAGGAGTGCTTGGCTCAAGCTCAAACCATCCCTTGGCACACCACCTCTCTCACACTTCATCCACCACCCACCACCACCATAACACCATCATCCACCACCATCATCCATTGTCCATCGTAGAGTGTGTGAGTCATCTCGGGATCCAAGATTGATCGTAAGAGTTCTTGACAATCAAGGCCATGTTTGCCTAAGTCTCTTACATCACTTTGTGAAGACAAAGTGTCTAGTGTAATACTTTTTATTTCTAATCTTTTCGCACTTTTTATTTGGTTTTGTATTAATGACTTTAATAACTAGTTTCTTATGTTGAAGGTGATCTTTCCTTATCGTTTGTCCGTGGTGTCTTGGCATTATTTTAGTGTCTATATAAAATAAAAGATTTTCACCATTCATATCTCCACGGTCTATATGGAGGTATGTTGGCTACCTGGTCGGGGGTTAAGGGAACGGTTTGGTAAAGGTCTTGCCATTGTTCAGCGTTTAGAGGTCTTACAATGGACCTGGGTCAAATTTAGTAGGACCTCCTTCAATACTTAACGGTATTAGATGGCGGGGGTCCAAACTCTTTGATCCCCTCATAAGTTAAATACTATTAATACTATAACCCGGCTATTTAGGACTGTATCCTTGCTGACTCAGACTACTTAGTCGAGGGTAACGTCACCTCCAAAAGAGGGGCCTACCATAATTTGCATTAATAACTTAATTAATTATCTTCCAATAATCCACCCTTTTAGGATTGTATCCTTGCTGACTCAAACTACTGGGGTGAGGGTAACGTCACCTTCAAAAGAGGGGCCTACTACAATAACTAAGATAATCTCTTAAAAAGTGCAAAAGTGCGGAAATAATCAAAGGTTACACTAGATACGAGTCGGAACCAAGTGATTCATCTTGTCTATCTGTTTTTCTTTTTATTTTTATTTTCAGCATTTTTAGTTAGTTTTTATTTTTCTTAGTTTAAAACATTTTTCTAAACTTTTTGATTTGATTAGACGTTGAGGATAAACCGGTACTAAAAGCTCTTGTGTCCTTGGACGACCTCGGTATCTTACCAACACTATACTACGCTCACGATGGGTGCACTTGCCCATATGAGTGTCTAGTGTTAGTAAATATCGTGTTTTATAAATTTAAAACTTGACTAAAAAAGTGTTAAAGGGGCTTAAAATATACACCTAATATATATAACACTTGACACCCATCAGTTACTTATACAAAATCACATCGAACACACTACGCAATACTTTAAACGCTAACCGTTATCACATGTTATACGTGACTTAATGAATGCTTGTCTGTTATGTTTACACATGGAATGCTGTCTACCTGCCTTAGCAACGATAGTACTATTAGTTTGGACTCAGCACCCGTTCACTCGGGGGTTGTTAAGGACAATTACCTACATGGCTCACAGTGGTGAGTATGTATCGCGAACTGCCTTTGGCAGTCAACCCGCAGTCATTGGTATCGATAGGTTCATGTCGATAACTAACATGCCTCATTTCACTCTGTGTACGTGCTGGTTATGCGTAACGATTTCGAACCCTATATGCTATAACCAAACTTGTATGCTCCCCTTTACACTATGTGTATTGACTTTTACTTTAACGTATGTGACAGGTGCTTAGGATACTTATTTGCTTTCTGTGCTGTGAAATCGAGGCTTGGAAAGACCTAGGTCAACAATAAACAATTGTCTGTAATAAAAATCTGAGTTGTCGGAACAGAACAATTTGACTAGATCTTTTCTGTAATAATTGTATTATCATTTATGACATGGTATGGGACGTGTTGCTTTAAATATTTGGTAAATATAGTTGTTATGGAAACTTCTGGACAATCTGTTTCGCTCAGTGCCATGCCCCGATATTTCCGCCATCGGTTGGGGTGTGACACACGCGTTAGTATAATAACCCAATATTTATATTAGTTATACCCTCCCCGATACAGAACTCCAATGACTACGTCGGGCAAAACCTCGACAGCCATTACGGAGCGCTAGATTAATCGGGTAGCGTATCTAATACGTAACCGGGGGTTAAAATACTTCCAACGAGGCAATATTTCGTTATTTTAGTGGGTATAATGCCCGGGTATAGTGTCTACACTATAGAAATTTAAGAGAGAAAGTAAAAGTTTGAGCGAGTTGGGACTGAAGTCGATCAATCCTATTTATAGGGTCTGATCTTGGCTTTCTCGCGGCCCGCAAAGGATCCTTAAGGGGTCTTCGTGCCTCGCGACATAGGAGGTAGGGCCTAGCTATGCTGATTCATCGAACTAGGTTTGACACGGGGTTGCCACGTGGCAGCTCAGGGTGCCTCCTCGTAGATGGGCGCTCGCGGCCCGCGTAGAACCAAGACTAGTCTGTCGCGCCCCGCGACAGACTTAGATAATTGTTTTTATTTTATTTTTAATTATATAAGGTATTTTTGGGTCCGGTTTTCGTATCCGGGGTATATTTTAGGACGTATAAGGCCATTCTAAATATTTTAGGAGTGTTGGAATTATTTTTGGAGGGTTGTTATACATGTAGCATAAAAAGTTATAAAATATGTGAAATCGCATGATTTATGTGACTTACATAAAACTGAACTAACCTGATTATAAGCATCATTTTAATTAGTAAATAACAAGGATTATTGTAAAATATCAAGTCGTTACGATTTGGGATGGTTATGGTAACGTTTGATGCAAAACTATGCTGTAAAATGGTTAAAAATCGGCTTTTCGGAGGATTTTTACAAAATTGTTTTAGATCTATAAGTAAACTGATATTTTTGATATAAATATAAGTATTTTAACTTATATTAAGTTTACTTTGTGTTTGGTTAGTCATACGTGACTTTCGACGCCCGAAAACATTACCGAATCACTAAAATACGCGTTTTTCAATATACACTAGAATGGGTTGTTCATGGGTGAACCTTATGTGTTACAATGTGTTATGTGATTTAGATATGTGTATATGATAATATGTTAAGTGTTGACATGATAGCGGGACTTTAGACTATGCATGTACACTTGTATGTTTAAAGCGGTAAAATCGGTGAAGTCGCGTTAAATGAGTACTTATTTGTCGAGCATGAAAATTGATACATAGGTTAACTTGATGAGTTATTTCATGTAGAAATGCTTTAAAAATGATAAAGCGTATAAGTTAACGAGATTTCGCGAGTTATGATATTAAGTATATGTGCACGTTTATGAATATATATTACGACATGCAAATCGTAGATATATTACGTATAAATGGGAGTGTTAACGGATATAACATATTAAGGGACACCAAAAAAATTGTTCAAGTCGCAAAATATTAATATATATATATATATATATGCCAACATAATAAAAAATAATAACTTTTTGAGAAAATCTCAAAGTTATGTGAAAATTCTAAGATTTGGAAAAACATAGGAATTTTGTTATATATTGATTGATAAATCGTTCCTACGTATATTAGGACGTGTAGATTCAATTTGTAGGATTGCGCTACTATAATACGCACCCACAGGTGAGTGTCACTAAACCCACTCTTTTTACTGTTTTGTATATGTTTTGGGGGAAGAACACGCCTTAAAAGGATTAAGGATGTTTTTGAATAAAACATACCTTTTGATTATTTAATATATTTTCGTGGAAAATATATGGTTTTGATGATATAAATATGTTTCGGATAGAAACGGTTTTGTTGAATAAATATGTTTCACGAAGAAATGGGGATTTTTACGGTGTTAGAATAAAAACGACCGTGTAGATTTAAAAATGCTAAAATCTAAGTTGTGACAATTTTGATTGATCTCAAGAGAGTAAGTATCGGTATGGGCTTACGTTTTGGTGGGGACTTTAGGAAATTTGTGCAACACAATATATTAAATTTATCAGTGTTAGTAGGACATATATATTGTTCATGAGGCAGACATTATAGATGGTCCGTTATGGGCGCATGCGCAAATATTACCGTTTAATCATTTAAGTATTGCACGCGTGGAATTGTTGATAGATCTATCGGGTTTACCACCCCGTCGTGACTGGTAGCTCCGTGTCAAATCAAGCGACGAATTCATATTCTGTTATAGTCTAGCTTTGATTATACCTTCATTGTTAATATATAGTTTGTAATGTTTTGCAAACTTACGAATCCGAACATGTGATGCTATCAATTTAATATGTAAACTTGGGAAGATGCTTTTGGTCGAAGGTTTTTGGGAAACGCTTGCGACGACTGACACTTGGATTTTTATTAAGGAAATAAATTAACTTTCATAAATTATATGGATTTTTTTATAATAAACACATAATTAGAAAGTTTTCCTTGGATCAAATTATTTAAATTTGGATATGTGAACTCACTCTCCTTTGTGTTGACACTTGATTTTAACGTGTTCTTCAGGTACTTGAGTTCAGCTTCAGGAATTATGGAGTATCTTGTGGTTGTTGATGCATGTTTTGTTTGATAAATGTTTGGAAAACTTTTAAAACAAATTTAGGACCTATGTAATAAGATGCATAAGGATCAAGACAACTTAACAGTGGTGTGGTTGTGATGTATTTTTAAACTTTAAGTTTTAAAAATGATGTCTTAATTAAGTTGAATATCCAACACTAACAATGCATCGTTCAGCAAGATATTTATGGGCACCAACTTCCGTCACCACTACGTTTTATATTCCACTACGACGTTTTTGGGGTGTGACAACCGTTAGTGATTTCTGACGAGAGGGTAGTTGGCGCATGCTGAATAGATCCACGTGTCCTGACGATTGTACTTGTTGTCTGGTCTGTCATCAGCAGCTAAGTGGAGATTGTGGAGCAGTGGTCGGCGCACGCTGATTGGTGCCACATATAAGTCCTTGTGTACCTTTTTGTCTCCTGTACGATTATCCATCATGTGGCATGATCAGGTACAACCTGTTGGACGTTTATTCGCCCACTGCTGTGTCACACCCTGACTTTTGCGGAAGCGTGATTATGTGTGACTTTCTTAATATCATTGCATTCAATTATAACAAACAACTATATGATAAAACCAAGATGTTCATCCATAGATAAGTTTTAAAACATTACATGCAACATTGTTTTAAATCCTAAAACACAGACTTCGCGTTCAGAATACAACACCAACAGGTTTTAAGTTCCATAAGGACTTCATAAAAGACACTTAATTAAAGCTAGGCTTTGAATTTTGTATCTCATCCAGGATAAGATACGCAATCCAAACCCTTAGACACCGGATGACATCTATTATTCCAAACAACCCTTGAAAACTTCAACGCCCGCCAGATCCATACTTAGTTTCATGAAATACAAGTAGTTTAAAAACATCAACAAAAGTTGAGCGAGTTCATGTGTTTATTGTATGAGCTCGAATAAACTTTGTAATCATCATAAGTAAGTATGTATGTATTTGTAAACCCTGGTATGAAAACAAAATGGGAAAACAGATCATTAATGGCGTGACAACTCAAGTTTTCAAGGTCTTTACTCGTCACGTGTCTTGTTTCGCATAATGTTTTTATAATCTGCTTGCATTGTAACTTGTCCATGTTTGGTATATGTTTGATGTATTATAGATTGGGTTAAATAATAAACTTGGGAACTGTTTGATATTTGTATGGTGTATTGTAACATAGTTGGGTCAAATAATAAACTTATGAACTGTTTGAGTTGTGAACCTAGGGGGTTTCGTCATACATATCCCGACGGAACCTTGGCGTTTCGCCACAAAGGGACCCGACAAAACATCTCATGTTTTGTCACAAACAACTTTCGCCGGCCCAGGGTTCTTCAAATCCCAGTAAGGGCCCAGTACTATCTCTTGAGTATATTTTACTTGGAACACTTGTTATCTGTCACGTAACTGCTCCATTGCAAACCCTAGAGCCCTCCCCTCTGTACGACGGCAACCTTGAGTCCCAAAGCCCTCTATATCGATGAATTCATTGTTCCTCCTATCTCGGTTAGTGCTTAACCATTATTGATTGTTGGATTGAAATTATCATTGACTGTTTGTTTGGAATCATTACTTACTGTTGCTATGCAATGCTTAAGATCATGATTGGATGATGATTTTGTTAATAAGTCATTAGATCTATGTGATTATCAGTTACGGTTGTGTATGGTATGTATATTAGGGTTGATGATTATGATCGTATGTTTAGAACATGAGGATTGTTAATGCTTGGCTGTTGTATGTGATCGATAATTAGCAACTAGATAATCGATCGGTGATCATGATTGGAATCGTTGGGGATGATTAGAGATCTAGGAATCATGAAACTGTAACCATGTGAATCTGTGTTTCATTAACTGATGAGAAGTGACGAAACCTGAGATGTTTCGCCACACTATATCTCGATGAAACATGAAGTCCATTTCCTAGGCCACGTGGTAAACGAGGATGGGATTCATGTGGATCCATCCAAGGTTGACTCAATCAAGAACTGGCCTGCACCCAGTACACCAACTAAAATCTGCCAATTCTTGGGTTTGGCGGGTTACTACAGAAGGTTTATCAAGGATTTCTCAAGATTGCGCAACCTCTCACTTCACTAACTCAGAAGGGTGTCACCTATCGTTGGGGTGATGCACAGGAATCCACGTTTTAGCACTTAAAAAAGAGACTTTGTAGCACACCTATTCTCTCGTTACCTGAAGGCACAGACGATTTCGTGGTTTATTGCGACACGTCAATCCAAGGACTTGGCTGTGTGCTGATGCAACGTGAGAAATTTATTGCTTATGCATCACGCCAACTTAAGGTTCACGAAAGGAACTACACTACCCACGACCTGGAGCTGGGAGCTGTTGTTTTCGCACTCCAGATATGGAGGCATTACCTGTACGGTACCAAGTGCACCATTTACCCCGATCACAGGAGTCTCCAGCATATCTTCGAACAGAAGGAGTTGAATATGCGACAGTGTCGGTGGGTCAAACTTCTGAATGATTATGAATGCGCGATCAAGTACCATCCGGGCAAAGCCAATGTTGTGGCCGACGCCCTCAGTCGAAAGGAGATTAACCTAAGCGTGTACGTGCGTTACTGCTTAACATCCACTCTAGTCTTCCCGCTCAAATTCGTGATGCTCAGGTCGAACATTGAAAGCAGAGAACATCAGGGCTGAGTCCCTGCGAGGATCGAAGAAATGGTTAGAACAAAAGGAAGACGGTGATTACTACGTGACAGGGTGCATCTGGGTTCCATTTTATGGTAATCTACGTGAACTTGTGATGGATAAAGCACACAAGTCTCGTTACTCGGTACATCCTGGTTCGGATAAGATGTACCATGATCTCAAAACTACGTAATGGTGGCCCCATATGAAAGCTAACATAGCGACCTATATTAGTAAATGCTTGACCTGTGCTAGGGTCAAGGTTGAATACTAGAAGCCATCAGGCCTACTTCAACAACCAGAGATCCCGACATGGAAATGGGAGCAAATTTCCATGGACTTCGTTACTGGCCTACCTAGATCTCAACGAGGAAATGATTCCATTTGGGTGATCATGGATCGACTGACCAAGTCTGCACATTTTCTGGCTATCAAGGAAATGGATAAGTTTTCTACTTTAGTAGACGTTTACCTGAAGGAAGTAGTTTCAAGGCACGGGGTGCCAACCTCCATCATAACTGATCGTGACGCGCGTTTTACCTCTGATTTGTGGCAAGCGATGAACAAATCCTTAGGTTCTCGTCTAGACATGAGTACAGCATATCATCCGCAGACGGATGGGCAGTCTGAATGCGCCATCCAAACCATTGAAGACATGCTTCGAGCATGTGTAATCGACTTTGGTAACGGCTAGGAAAGACACCTCCCGTTATTGGAGTTTTCATATAACAACAGTTACCACACCAGTATCCAGGCTGTTCCGTTCGAGGCATTGTACGGACGGAAGTGTTGATCACCTCTTTGCTGGGCAGAGGTTGGCGACAGCCAAATCACTGGCCCAGAACTCTCATCGTAGACACAACAGAGAAGATTTCTTAGAAACGCCAACGAATGGTGGCTGCTCGTGACCGTCAGAAAAGCTACGTGGATAAGCGCAGGAAACCACTCGAGTTTCAGGTTGGGGTTCGAGTGCTACTTAAAGTCTCACCTTGTGTAGTTCGTTTTGGCAAGCGAGGCAAGTTGAATCCACGCTATGTTGGACCTTTCGAAATCATTGAGAAAATAGGCAAGGTGGCCTACAAAGTAAACCTACATGAAGAACTCCGTGGAGTTCACAACATATTCCATGTGTCAAATTTGAAGAAGTGTCTGTCAGATGAGACCCTCATAGTTCCTCTCAAGGAGCTCACCATCGACGATCAGTTACGATTCGTCGAGGAACCAGTAAAGATTACTGATCGAGACGTTAAGGTTCTCAAGCCTACCAGAATACCCATTATTCGAGTTCGTTGGAACTCCCGTCGTGGCCCAGAGTTTACTTGGGAATGAGAAGACCAAATGAAACACAAGTATCCCCAGTTGTTCGAGAAAAGTGAAACCACTACTGAGGCTGAAGCTACTGCGGAATTTCAGGAAGAAATTCCAAACCAACAAGGGGATGATGTGACACCCCAGGAAAACCAGGAAACCACGCAACCTAACTAGCTTCCTCAGTAACTACGTGCTAAATTTTAGGACGAAATTTCTTTCAAGTTGGGGATGATGTGACAACTCGAGTTTTCAAGGTCTTTACTCGTCACGTGTCTTGTTTCGCATAATGTTTTTATAATCCGCTTGCATTGTAACTTGTCCATGTTTGGTATATGTTTGATGTATTATAGATTGGGTTAAATAATAAACTTGGGAACTGTTTGATATTTGTATGGTGTATTGTAACATAGTTGGGTCAAATAATAAACTTATGAATTGTTTGAGTTGTGAACCTAGGGGGTTTCGTCATACATATCCCGACGAAACCGTGGTGTTTCGCCACAAGGGGACCCGACGAAACATCTCATGTTTCATCGCAAATAACTTTCGCCGGCCCAGGGTTCTTCGAAACCCAGTAAGGGCCCAGTACTATCTCTCGATTATATTTTACTTGGAACACTTGTTATCTGTCATGTAATTGCTCCATTGCAAACCCTAGAGCCCTCCCCTCTGTGCGACGGCAACCTTGAGTCCTCGAAGCCCTCTATATCGATCAATTCATTGTTCCTCCTATCTCGGTTAGTGTTTAACCATTATTGATTATTGGATTGAAATTATCATTGACTGGTTGTTTGGAATCATTACTTACTGTTGCTATGCAATGCTTAAGATCGTGATTAGATGATGATTTTGTTAATAAGTCATTAGATCTGTGAGATTATCAGTTACGGTTGTGTATGGTGTGTATACAGGGTTGATGATTATGATCGTATGTTTAGAACATGAGGATTGTTAATGCTTGGCTGTTGTATGTGACCGACAATTAGCAACTAGATAATCGATCGGTGATCATGATTGGAATCGTTGGGGATGATTAGAGATCTAGGAATCGTGAAACTGTAACCATGTGAATCTGTGTTTCATTAACTGATGAGCAGTGACGAAACCTGAGATGTTTCGCCACACTATATCTCGAGGAAACATGAAGTGTTTCGTCACATGTTAACTCGACGAAACTCTATAAGTTTCGCCACTTAGCATCTCGACGAAACTCTATAAGTTTTGCCGTTTGAAGTTTCGCCACCCAGTGGATGGGTTGCAACAGATTGTGGTTCATCATGTGTGTGAAACCTGAATGATTATCACCTTCCTGTAAATGATGTTAATCATGATTGAGGAAACATGAATTTGCTTATGATGAATAGTTACTTAACTGCTGGGTACTGTTGTAAAACATGCATATGAACTGTGAATTTGAACAAGTTGTGTAACTGCTATGTGCTATTTGGTGATCACTGATTGAATACCCACTGTGATTTGCATTTATACGTGAACCTTGCGAATGTGAAACTGATTGCGTATGCATGAATATCATAGGCTTTGATTGATTAACTGAGAACAAGTGACTTAACAAACCGAGCAAACCAAGGTGAGTTCACACTTTCTATAAGGCATGGGATTCCTGGTGGTTTGGGAATGGGTTAAGAAACTAAAACGCAACCTGCATATTCTCCTTGGGTAGAATATGTACCTCCATCCTCCATGGGAAGGATGACAACACTAAACCTGCGTATTCTCCTTGGGTAGATTACGTACCTCCATCCTCCTTAGGAAGGATGACAACATATAACTTACTAGACAAAACTCTATCATGAAGTCCCTCGTTTTTATATCGACTTAATCGCCGGGCCAATGGCGAGCGGGTCATTAGTTAAATAGCGTTATTAGGTTTGACAAGACTCACACCATGCCGCAGAGGACGGGAGTGGACTAATGGATCTGGGCACTTAGTCAATGATGATAGACATTGACGTAGGGCACATAAACATGACTCTAGTCAGTTGTCGATATGGTATTGGGTCTAGTGGTTAACATGGGGTAGCCCCCACTGGTTATGGTTTGGGAAACAAGAAATTGGTTAATACATGGTTTTCGAAAGAACTTATGGTTTTTGGAACAACTTTAAAATGGACAACCAACTGTGAACTCGCTCAACTTTGTTGTTGACTCGTTGTTACATGCCTTGCAGGTCGTTAGATGCTCAGCTGGAGCTGGCATGGGAGCAGGAGTCGTTGTGGGACATGGACTGTTGAATTCCATTTTAAACATTTGAACTTTTAAACTTATACTTTGGTTTTAAACTTTATGCTTCCGCTGATAGCTTGAATTTGATTAACTTGTTTTGAACACCAATTATATTGTGTGGTTGGACTTTTATTTATTTAATTACATTGTTCAATATGATTGGTGGCTGGATCCTTCTCAGTCACGCCTCCTGCGGTGATACTCCGCTTGTGGTTTTTGGGGGTGTGACAGATTGGTATCAGAGCGATTGGTTATAGTGAAATAGGTTTTAAAAAGGAAAAGCTTTTAACAAAACCAGACTATAACCTGTACAGCGCTCAACGATCCACAACGACGCTTCGCTCCACGTGCAAGGCTCAACACAATAGGTGATATAGTTTATGATTGTATTGCCTGCCTGTTAGTTTAAGTAGTGCATTTATCATGGTATGCTTAGTCAGTGTAACAACTATTGCTTGAAAATCTGTGTGCTTACTCTCTTCTGTCATTCCATACTTACGCACTTTCATGACACCTTTCTCACTTATGTTTGCTTCAATGTGAAGATCATGAGTGGACGTCTCAACTTGACTCAAGCCCAGCTGATGGCTTTAATCAATGAATGAGTTGCTGAGGCACTCGCAGCTGCTCAAGCAGGAGGTAAAACCTGCCATTTCGACCAATCCTAGGATGTTTAGATCCTACTCTCGTGAACCAACTCTCGTGCTTAACCTTGTCTTCTCTTTCTCGCACAACAGGTCAACATGCTCAGCCTCCCGTATGTACGTTCAAGACCTTTATGGACTGTCGACCTAGTACCTTCAGTGGTACAGAAGGAGCTGTAGGTCTTCTACACTGGTTCGAGAAGATCGAATCCTTTTTTTGAGATGTGTGAATGCCCTGAAGCTCGTAGGGTGAAATTTGCTACTGGAACACTTGAAGGCGGTGCGTTAACTTGGTGGAACGCACAGGTTCAAATGCTAGGGTTGGCAGCTGCTAATGCCACCCCATGGAACGACTTCAAAGATCTGATCAAAGAGGAGTACTGTCATCGCGACGACATTCACAAGCTAGAGGTGGAGTTTTACAACTTGAAGATGACGGGGTCTGAAATCGAGGCGTATACGAAGAGATCGAACGAATTGGCTGCATTGTGTCCTACTATGGTGGATCCTCCTATCAAACGTATCGAGCTGTACCTCAAAGTTTTAGTGCCAGAGATTCAGAGCCATGTGACTGCAGCTAACCTCCCTACGATCCAGCAAGTCATACGACTGTCTCATCGTCTCACTGATCAGGCAGTTGAGCAGAACAAGCTGCCTAAGCGTATTAGCGCCACTACTTCCGATGCTCCTAGCGACAACAAGCACAAACGGGATGGGAATTCAAGTAAAGGTTCAACTTCTGTTCAGTCTCAGTCTCAGCAGTGAAGGACTGACGACTACAAGAGCCCTGGTCAGTAATCTTCAGGTAATCAGAGTCAAGGAGGGTACAGGGGAAATCAACCTAAGTGCAACCGTTGTAACTTGCACCACAGCAGGCCGTGTGGCAAGGGTCATTGTCATTGATGTAACAAGCCTGGTCACGCAGCGAAGGATTGCAGGAGCCCATATCCTGCAAATCAGAATCGCCAGCAGCAGCAACAGGCACCATAGAACCAACAGCAGCAACAACAAAAGGGTAATAAAGGGTGTTTTCAGTGTGGTGCTGAAGGCCACTTCAAGAGGAACTGCCCTCAGCTGAACCAGAATCAGAACAACAACAACAACCAGGGAAATGGAAACAATGGGGGCAACAATGATGGCAATTGTGCCAGGGGGCGTGCTTTCGTGATTGGTCAGGGTGATGCGAGGAATGATCCCAACGTTGTGATAGGTAAGTTCCTACTGGATCACTTCTTTGTTTCAGTTTTATTTGATTCGGGTACCGATACTAGTTACGTGTCCTTAAAAGTTAGTCAGATGCTTAAGCGTACTCCAATTCTCTTGAACACCAAGCACATTGTAGAACTAGCAAACGGTAAAAATCTTGAGGCCACACACGTAGTTAAGGGTTGTAATCTCATTTTAGCTGGTCAGACCTTCTCTATCGACCTTATCCCCATTGTTCTTGGTAGCTTCGACGTTGTCATCGGGATGGATTGGTTATCTCATCATCAAGCAGAGATTCTTTGCAAGGAGAAAATTTTCCGCATCCATCGTTCTGGTGAAGAACCTCTCGTGGTTCGTGGTGACAAGAATGGTGCTGTTGTAGGCATCATATCTTTCCTTAAGGCCCAGAAGTGCTTACGAAAGGGCCACACAGCTATTCTAGCCCTCGTTACTGACACCTGAACGAAGGAGAAGAAGATAGAGGACATCCCTATTGTACGCGACTTTCCTGAGGTATTTCCTGAGGAATTACCTAGTCTTTCGCCTCATCGTCAAGTCGAGTTTCAAATCGAGCTAGCTCCTGGAGTGGCACCAATAGCTCGTGCACCTTATCGTTTAGCTCCATCAGAACTAGAAGAATTGTCCACACAACTACAAGAGCTCTTGGACAATGGTTTTATTCGTCCTAGCTCTTCCCCCTGGGGAGCTCCAGTCTTGTTTGTGAAGAAGAAAGACGGTACCTTCCGAATGTGTATTAACTATCGCGAACTCAACAAGGTGACTATGAAGAATCGTTATCCTCTTCCGCGTATTGACGACTTGTTCGACCAGTTGCAATGGTCGAGCTTCTACTCTAAGATTGATCTGAGATCGGGCTATCATCAACTGAGAGTCAGAGACGAGGACATCTCCAAGACATCATTCAGAACTCGCTACGGGCACTACGAGTTTTTAGTCATGCCTTTCGGGTTGACGAACGCACCGGCGGTCTTCATGGATCTCATGAACTGAGTGTGCAAACCTTACCTGGATAAGTTCGTTATTGTTTTCATCGACGACATCCTGATCTATTCTAAGAGTCAGGAGGAACACGAGCATCATCTGCGACTTATTTTGGAACTTCTTCGAGCAGAGCAGCTTTATGCTAAGTTTTCGAAATGCGACTTTTGGCTTCATGAAGTCCATTTCCTAGGCCACGTGGTAAACGAGGATGGGATTCATGTGGATCCATCCAAGGTTGACTCAATCAAGAACTGGCCTGCACCCAGTACACCAACTAAAATCTGCCAATTCTTGGGTTTGGCGGGTTACTACAGAAGGTTTATCAAGGATTTCTCAAGATTGCGCAACCTCTCACTTCACTAACTCAGAAGGGTGTCACCTATCGTTGGGGTGATGCACAGGAATCCGTGTTTTAGCACTTAAAGAAGAGACTTTGTAGCACACCTATTCTCTCGTTACCTGAAGGCACAGACGATTTCGTGGTTTATTGCGACACGTCAATCCAAGGACTTGGCTGTGTGCTGATGCAACGTGAGAAATTTATTGCTTATGCATCACGCCAACTTAAGGTTCACGAAAGGAACTACACTACCCACGACCAGGAGCTGGGAGCTGTTGTTTTCGCACTCAAGATATGGAGGCATTACCTGTACGGTACCAAGTGCACCATTTACACCGATCACAGAAGTCTCCAGCGTATCTTCGAACAGAAGGAGTTGAATATGCGACAGTGTCGGTGGGTCAAACTTCTGAATGATTATGAATGCGCGATCAAGTACCATCCGGGCAAAGCCAATGTTGTGGCCGACGCCTTCAGTCGAAAGGAGATTAACCTAAGCGTGTACGTACGTTACTGCTTAACATCCACTCTAGTCTTCCCGCTCAAATTCGTGATGCTCAGGTCGAACATTGAAAGCAGAGAACATCAGGGTTGAGTCCCTGCGAGGATCGAAGAAATGGTTAGAACAAAAGGAAGACGGTGATTACTACGTGACAGGGTGCATCTGGGTTCCATTTTATGGTAATCTACGTGAACTTGTGATGGATAAAGCACACAAGTCTCGTTACTCGGTACATCCTGGTTCGGATAAGATGTACCATGATCTCAAAACTACGTAATGGTGGCCCCATATGAAAGCTAACATAGCGACCTATATTAGTAAATGCTTGACCTGTGCTAGGGTCAAGGTTGAATACTAGAAGCCATCAGGCCTACTTCAACAACCAGAGATCCCGACATGGAAATGGGAGCAAATTTCCATGGACTTCGTTACTGGCTTACCTAGATCTCAACGAGGAAATGATACCATTTGGGTGATCGTGGATCGACTGACCAAGTCTGCACATTTTCTGGCTATCAAGGAAATGGATAAGTTTTCTACTTTAGCAGACGTTTACCTGAAGGAAGTAGTTTCAAGGCACGGGGTGCCAACCTCCATCATAACTGATCGTGATGCGCGTTTTACCTCTGAGTTGTGGCAAGCGATGAACAAATCCTTAGGTTCTCGTCTAGACATGAGTACAGCATATCATCCGCAGACGGATGGGCAGTCTGAATGCGCCATCCAAACCCTTGAAGACATGCTTCGAGCATGTGTAATCGACTTTGGTAACGGCTGGGAAAGACACCTCCCGTTAGTGGAGTTTTCATATAACAACAGTTACCACACCAGTATCCAGGCTGCTCCGTTCGAGGCATTGTACGGACGGATGTGTTGATCACCTCTTTGCTGGGCAGAGGTTGGCGACAGCCAAATCACTGGCCCAGAACTCTCATCGTAGACACAACAGAGAAGATTTCTTAGATACGACAACGAATGGTGGCAGCTCGTGACCGTCAGAAAAGCTACGTGGATAAGCGCAGGAAACCACTCGAGTTTCAGGTTGGGGTTCGAGTGCTACTTAAAGTCTCACCTTGTGTAGTTCGTTTTGGCAAGCAAGGCAAGTTGAATCCACGCTATGTTGGACCTTTCGAAATCATTGAGAAAATAGGCAAGGTGGCCTACAAAGTAAACCTACATGAAGAACTCCGTGGAGTTCACAACATATTCCATGTGTCAAATTTGAAGAAGTGTCTGTCAGATGAGACCCTCATAGTTCCTCTCAAGGAGCTCACCATCGACGATCAGTTACGATTCGTCGAGGAACCAGTAAAGATTACTGATCGAGACGTTAAGGTTCTCAAGCCTACCAGAATACCCATTATTCGAGTTCGTTGGAACTCCCGTCGTGGCCCAGAGTTTACTTGGGAACGAGAAGACCAAATGAAACACAAGTATCCCCAGTTGTTCGAGAAAAGTGAAACCACTACTGAGGCTGAAGCTACTGCGGAATTTCAGGAAGAAATTCCAAACCAACAAGGGGATGATGTGACACCCCAGGAAAACCAGTAAACCACGCAACCTAACTAGCTTCCTGTCACACCCCGACCACGTAAAAACAACAAGACGTGGCGGAAACGTCGGGGAGTGTTGTAACAGAATTAATGTTTCAAATCCATGGCAATTGAAGTTTCGTTTTATTAATTAAAAGTGTTACAATGTCTTATCAAACAAAGAAATACAACATAATTAACTAGTCTTGTATCTTTTATTGTCACTAAAGCCCAAGTCTGCCTATGTGTATCTTGATCATCTTATGCAACAGCTCCTGAAAAACACATGTGAAAATAGGTACGTCAGCATAAAAATGCCTGTGAGATACATAGGTTTTGTGAAAATAGGTTTCATGACTTATGTTTGAGAAAATGTTTAGTCATGAACCTTGTAATTTGCTTTGTCTTGTAAATCATTTGAAAAACAATAAGATCAGATGATATGTATAAATAAGGGAATAATGTATGGTTAAATGAATAACCATGTAAAATGAGTTTGTATAAGATAAGTTGTTTGTAAATCAATGTCTTGTGAAAAGTATGTTATTTGTATAAAATGTTATATGTATCAAACTGAAATGATTCAAATAACGCTACGATATGTAATACCATACAAACATTTATATATAGGAAGTACCAGCGGCGTATCCACCATGCTTGTATCATATTACACACGCATCGTTACTTAATCACTTAATCAAACCAAACCAACAATGTATGATGTCTATGTCTAGACCAATTGTCAAATGTATTGGATAATATGTCAAAGTGTTT
Source organism: Helianthus tuberosus (assembly GCA_030545235.1). Classification (NCBI taxonomy): domain Eukaryota; kingdom Viridiplantae; phylum Streptophyta; class Magnoliopsida; order Asterales; family Asteraceae; genus Helianthus; species Helianthus tuberosus. The sequence continues at coordinate 49,083 of JARYGA010004083.1, forward strand.
ATGTCAAGATGTAAATCATGTAGTGTAAAACAAATGTCAAACATGTTTATGTGTCAAATGTAAATCATGTCAAAATGTCTATGTCAAATGTCCATGTCAAATGTCTTTGTCAAATGTCTTTGTCAAATGTCATGTATGGCAAGTGGAATGTATCAGCTAAACCATATGTAAAATGCACAAAAACAAGGTATTGAAGTAAAACATGGTTTAAATCAAGGTTATGTTTTGTGTAATAAATGCATGTTATACTGATATAAACATCTATGCGGTATTGTGAAAAATTCATTTAAACAAACCCAACGTCATATCAAAATGTAAGCATGTGAAAACAATGCACTAAGTATGTAATCAAATGAACATACATAGCGTGAAATGTCATGTAAAACGATGTACTAAGTAATGCACACAATGGGCACACCTAGCATGAAGTGTAATGAAATCATGTACTATAATGTACTAACGAACATAGCAGTATATGATGTGAAAACAGGAAAGCATGAAAGTAACAAGTAGGCACATGTGTTTCACCCCAAAACAGTTTGGAAAACAGTAAAAGAGGGGTCTATGTACTCACTTGAGATTGCTCATAAGTCCTAAGATAACCACCAAGCAATGCTAGAGATCACGGAATCAAACGGCACCTAATATAGGTAACTATATTAATAAACCGGACCTATAATCGGAAGATCGGGTAGCATGAGGGTTTGTAAACCAAATGAGTGTAGGAACTCATGTAACATGGTTTAACAAAGCCTGCATACTAAATGAAACCTAACCTAAGTGCTTACGACCCATTACGACCCGTTTAGGTAGCTTATGCTACTTTAACGCGTCGTTCGCGTAAAACGCGTTCGGAACGCATAACTAGTCCTATGATAAGTAAAATATGCCTTAACATGTCTAATATTGTTGCCATATCAGTTTAGATACCAAAATTTATGTTACATATGCTTAAAATGAATTTTGGCGTAAAAAGGGCATTTTGGTAATTTACCTAAGGCATATAAACTATCTATCATACAACTACTTAAACGAAGCGACCATAAGGTATAACCTCGGAAGGTTATTCCCTATATACTATGGTCACCTAATATGTTTGGTCGGATCCTAATGATCGACCAAATGGGTCGGGTTCGAAAGCATAAGCGACTGATCAAGTCGCTTACCCTTACGACCCTAGACAACGTGGTAATCAGTAGGCATAGTCACAAGGACTATAACCATCGTGATTACAATCACGTTGCGAAGTTCTAACGAACTTCGCATTGACCATAAACTGGTCAATGCAGAAAGTCAAACAAGGTTTGGCTTTCGGACTCGAAAAGCAATAAAAGAACGAAGGAACACTTACAAAGGGTCCCCGAATGCTAATCTAGATCCAAATAACTCAGGTATGAAACAATGGTTCCAACTTAGAGTCTTTTGGATCAGATTCTTGTGAGGAAAAGTGAAGGGTGGAGGTGGGTATTTATAGTAAATGGTCCACCGTTAGGATCGTTTGTCGAATATCGTGCCTTAATCACATCCGTACATGTGTCGGAACCTTATGGTACCCAAAATGGCCACTCACCATAAGAGATCAACATGTGGCAAGGGGTTAGGGAGTGGTTAACAGCTGTTAACAGCTGTAAAAAGATATTTTGCTGCATCTAGCCCCTACTTAGGGACCTAGTTTGGCAGATTTACAGTTTCAGTCCCTGCAACCTCAAAACTTGGTTTACGATGCGGTTTTTTTGACACGTTTAAGCCCCGTTAACCCCATTTCAAAGCTCTAAAATGAAGTTAAATTATAGGTAACTTAAAATGTGTTCAAAAATATCTCGGGTGTCGGTTCGTTCAGCCGTACGGTTACGTTGTTCGGTTAATTACGACGGAATGCGCATAAGCGCGAAAAATGATCCAAATGGCGTGACGAATGGATTTTTCTTATGCCAAACACTAAAATAAAATATTTTAGTGCTTACATAAATTTTTGGATGTCCGGATGTATTTAGAACGTAAGTTATGCGCGAAAATGCAAACTTGTGCACTTTTTGACGCTTTTTGTCCCTGAATGACCCCAAAAGTTTATTTTAGCATACCGAACCCCTCAAAGCCTATTTATAAGCTATGTAAAGGATATTTATGGTATGTTTAACTTATGGTCATGTTCCGGAATGTCTGTTACAGTTCAAATTGGCATACTTTCGCAGTTTGTCAAGTTTAGTCCCTGTAAGCGAATTAACTTGTTTTTGCCATACCAAAGCCTTCAAAACTTATTTCTAAGTTATGTAAAGGTTATTTAAGGTATGTTAAGCCTATGTCACTATTCCAGAGTGTTTGTTGCATTAAACTGGTTATATTTATGCATTGGTGCGCGTATAACCTTCCAGAAAGCGATTTAGAGTTTGGAATTGAACAAAAATTGATATGTGCAAATGATACACATATTTTTTACAAATCCCAAGTATGAAATATAATATTTCATTGGTTCGGTATTTGTTTGATGGCCGTGGAGGCACAGGTGTTACAGTCTCCCCTACTTTTGGAAATTTCGTCCCGAAATTAATTTCTAGAGGAAACTTGTGAAGAAAGCTGTGACAGTTTCGCCTTCTAATAAATCCATTGACCCTTAAGTAAAACTCTGGGTCATGTTAGGATTCTTAGCGAAATTATCGACTATCAATGTAAAGTCCTTGTAGTAGCAAAACATGGAGTTTCGAACTACGGACAGAAGAATGTTTCTTATGAAGACTCATCATAGGAAACTTGAATTCAGGATTGGGAAGTGTAAGATAAAACGACATCGGTCAAAGTCCAAGACTTCTCCCGTATCATTACTCTTGCCACTATTGGTCTTTACACATGACAAAACTTCCTGTGGTTTCTGTGCACTGAATTCCATAATTATGTAGGCCTCCATAACTACGTACTTCCTTGCACAGTCCGCACAGTTCATTTCCTAATGCGTATGGGAAAAGTCAAACGAATAATCCTGTGGTGATTTAACTTGACTGTAATAGAGTCTCATTAACTAGGTCACCAAAGGATTAGATAAACGAACAATCTCTTCAGCTAAACTACCCCAGAGAAATATTTAACTACACCGACGTAGGATGTATTTAACTTTAGATCGACGTAGGATCTCTTTAACTCAACTATCTAAGAGAAACATTTAACTACACCGACGTAGGATGTATTTAACTTTAGATCGACGTAGGATTTCTTTAACTCAACTACCTAAGAGAAACATTTAACTACACCGACGTAGGATGTATTTAACTTTAGATCGACGTAGGATTTCTTTAACTCAACTACCTAAGAGAAACATTTAACTACACCAACGTAGGATGTATTTAACTTTAGATCGACGTAGGATCTATTTAACTTTAGATCGACGTAGGATCTATTTAACTCTATCAACACATGTTGTCCTTAAACTTTGGAATAGTACTTTATAATCCAAGGGACTTAATCTACAACGTAGAAGTCCATTAAGGATTTAAGATAGTACATTTTTGAATATCCTACTACGAATCCCTCATATGAAGGTATGAAAGATTCTACGAGGATTTGGATAGCGAATATCCAGAGTATACACGAACACAAAATGCATAAATGGAAAGACAAGATGCATAAACACATAGTCACATAACCACAAAATTGTTTATCTAGATCTTTAATTTGTAAGTTTTGTTTTGTTAATTACGTACATGCATTTAAAGCACACTAGGAATTCCATTTCATGGATTTCATTCGGTACTTTAAACATTAGCGAGAATCTAACTATGAAGATAGAAAGATCTTCCAAAAATTCGATTTCGTTTTCAAGAAAACGCAATATTCGAATTAAGGTGTAATTATTTCTGAATATACGAAAATACCCTTAGGTACCCTATTAAGAATTTATAATGGTACCTTGGGTATTCGTACAGAGTTGTAACTTGCGCCTTGTACTTCGTTTCCTTGGAAGAAACGGGTATTTTGGATTTCCGTGGAAAACGCAAGAGAAAATAAAATGGAAGAAATTACGGGGTAGTCTGTTCTTCAAGGAATACGGTTCCTTGATTGTCGGTATTGTAGAGGATACGTTGTTTATACCAACCATCACATTTGTACATTGCAATGTAAATAAAAAGATTTATTTATTAACATTGATAACAACTGTTTCATGGACCTTGACAACAAAAGAAAATAATACATAAGGCTTGATTATTTCTAAATAGCATTGCCTTCTAGTTGGTCTGATGCTCATCCCTGAGCCGGATTCGCATTAGCAAGCCTTGGGCAATTCCTTCGGAAATGGCTCATCTCGCCACAGTTGAAGCAAGGACCTGGTGGAAGACGAGCTTGAGCAGGATTTACTTGAGGTTGGTTTGGACCACCTTGGTTTGGGGTAAATCGACAAGCATTTGCCAGGTGACCGAGTCGCCCACATGATGCACATAAACGACACTGTAGGTGAGCTAAGTGATGTGCATTACATTTGTCGCATATCGGTGCAGTACCGGCATAAGGTTTCTTTGCAGGAGGTTGAGTTGGTTGGTTGCGGGTGTTTTGGTTGGGTTGAGCAGCAATCGCAAAATTCTACGAAGCCTTACGCTTCTTGGACTTCTCAGGGGATCCAGTCCGTTCATCCATGGTCTTTGATTCCTCGATTGGCTTCTTGTCACCCTTTCGAAAAAGTTTATGCTTTCTGATCTGTGATTCAGTCAAGGTTGCAGATAGCTCAATGGCCTGCCTAACCGTAGTGGGGTTACTACCAGTAACAATGTCCTGGACTGAGTCAGGGAGACCATCAATGTATTTTTCGATCGCCTTATCCAAAGGCGTAACCATGGTAGGGCACAACAGGCTCAGCTCCTCATATCGATCAGTGTATGCTCGATGTTCACCGCTGTCTTGCTTAAGATCGTCGAATTCCCTTTCCAATGCCCTGATCTCGTGACGAGGACAGAATTCCTTCATCATCAGTGCTCGAAGTTCTTCCCAAGTTTGGGCCAGTGCCACTTCGGCACCCCTATCTCTCACCACACCGTTCCACCACGTCAGAGCTCGTTTCTCAAAGACACTAGATGCGAAATCTACCTTTCGCTCGTTTGGACATTGTACATGCCTGAAGGTGCTCTCTAAACTCTCGAACCATTGTAGAAGTGCAGTCGCTCCTTGAGACCCGAAAAACTTTGATGGCTTAGCCGAGTTGAACGTCTTGAAGTTGCAAAGGGCATTATTGTTGTTGATAGCTTGGTAACATTGAGCAACGACGTTCGGGATTGCAGCAGTCATTTGCTGTGTAATGACAGCTGCTAGATCGTCAATAGATATCGGATTTTCGCGTCGTGGAGGCATTCTAAAAGAGGAAACATGAAAGGAAACGAGTGAGAGAATTAGACGAAAAGAATGAGATGAAACAAATCTGATGAAAGCCAGGATAGTGGTCATTTGTTTGTTACTGCAAAGCAACAACGACACACAGTGACTGAATTAAAGTAAATGGATCAAAAATAATGTATCGCGAAGACATGCTCGCCTATAAGTGAACACTCATCCCAAGAATTCCCAGGTAAGCACAACTGGTCTCGCGTCTGATGAGATATATACGAAGTGCTTGCCTAGACAGAAAACCCAGAATACAGGCATTCACTCTTCCAGTTTGCACGTGTTCACATTATTTAAAAACCCAAAACCTTGACGAGATTTTGAAAACTCAAAGGGGTTCAAAACCATATAACAGAGAGTTCAAAACCTTACAATAGAGGGTTCAAAACCTAGTAATTAATCATCCTAGAACAGATGATTAGTTTTCAAAGCGGTTTTGAAATTTATGTTCTTGTTGTGGTAGTCGCCTAAGGATAGGTGACGGTATTGTTTTATGACTAAACGCAAGTAAACTCGCGTTAGGGTCCTAAGAAGGTTATAGACTAGGTCAAAGCATTACTAATAACCTAATTCCCTGTAACCATTGGCTCTGATACCATCTTTTCTGTCACACCCCGACCACGTAAAAACAACAAGACGTGGCGATAACGTCGGGGAGTGTTGTAACAGAATTAATGTTTCAAATCCATGGCAATTGAAGTTTCGTTTTATTAATTAAAAGTGTTACAATGTCTTATCAAACAAAGAAATACAACATAATTAACTAGTCTTGTATCTTTTATTGTCACTAAAGCCCAAGTCTGCCTATGTGTATCTTGATCATCTTATGCAACAGCTCCTGAAAAACACATGTGAAAATAGGTACGTCAGCATAAAAATGCCTGTGAGATACATAGGTTTTGTGAAAATAGGTTTCATGACTTATGTTTGAGAAAATGTTTAGTCATGAACCTTGTAATTTGCTTTATCTTGTAAATCATTTGAAAAACAATAAGATCAGATGATATGTATAAATAAGGGAATAATGTATGGTTAAATGAATAACCATGTAAAATGTTATATGTATCAAACTGAAATGATTCAAATAACGCTACGATATGTAATACCATACAAACATTTATATATAGGAAGTACCAGCGGCGTATCCACCATGCTTGTATCATATTACACACGCATCGTTACTTAATCACTTAATTAAACCAAACCAACAATGTATGATGTCTATGTCTAGACCAATTGTCAAATGTATTGGATAATATGTCAAAGTGTTTATGTCAAGATGTAAATCATGTAGTGTAAAACAAATGTCAAACATGTTTATGTGTCAAATGTAAATCATGTCAAAATGTCTATGTCAAATGTCCATGTCAAATGTCTTTGTCAAATGTCTTTGTCAAATGTCATGTATGGCAAGTGGAATGTATCAGCTAAACCATATGTAAAATGCACAAAAACAAGGTATTGAAGTAAAACATGGTTTAAATCAAGGTTATGTTTTGTGTAATAAATGCATGTTATACTGATATAAACATCTATGCGGTATTGTGAAAAATTCATTTAAACAAACCCAACGTCATATCAAAATGTAAGCATGTGAAAACAATGCACTAAGTATGTAATCAAATGAACATACATAGCGTGAAATGTCATGTAAAACGATGTACTAAGTAATGCACACAATGGGCCCACCTAGCATGAAGTGTAATGAAATCATGTACTATAATGTAATAACGAACATAGCAGTATATGATGTGAAAACAGGAAAGCATGAAAGTAACAAGTAGGCACATGTGTTTCACCCCAAAACAGTTTGGAAAACAGTAAAAGAGGGGTCTATGTACTCACTTGAGATTGCTCAGAAGTCCTAAGATAACCACCAAGCAATGCTAGAGATCACGGAATCAAACGGCACCTAATATAGGTAACTATATTAATAAACCGGACCTATAATCGGAAGATCGGGTAGCATGAGGGTTTGTAAACCAAATGAGTGTAGGAACTCATGTAACATGGTTTAACAAAGCCTACATACTAAATGAAACCTAACCTAAGTGCTTACGACCCATTACGACCCGTTTAGGTAGCTTATGCTACTTTAACGCGTCGTTCGCGTAAAACGCGTTCGGAACGCATAACTAGTCCTATGATAAGTAAAATATTCCTTAACATGTCTAATATTGTTGCCATATCAGTTTAGATACCAAAATTTATGTTACATATGCTTAAAATGAATTTTGGCGTAAAAAGGGCATTTTGGTAATTTACCTAAGGCATATAAACTACCTATCATACAACTACTTAAACGAAGCGACCATAAGGTATAACCTCGGAAGGTTATTCCCTATATACTATGGTCACCTAATATGTTTGGTCGGATCCTAATGATCGACCAAATGGGTCGGGTTCGAAAGCATAAGCGACTGATCAAGTCGCTTACCCTTACGACCCTAGACAACGTGGTAATCAGTAGGCATAGTCACAAGGACTATAACCATCGTGATTACAATCACGTTGCGAAGTTCTAACGAACTTCGCATTGACCATAAACTGGTCAATGCAGAAAGTCAAACAAGGTTTGGCTTTCGGACTCGAAAAGCAATAAAAGAACGAAGGAACACTTACAAAGGGTCCCCGAATGCTAATCTAGATCCAAATAACTCAGGTATGAAACAATGGTTCCAACTTAGAGTCTTTTGGATCAGATTCTTCTGAGGAAAAGTGAAGGGTGGAGGTGGGTATTTATAGTAAATGGTCCACCGTTAGGATCGTTTGTCGAATATCGTGCCTTAATCACATCCGTACATGTGTCGGAACCTTATGGTACCCAAAATGGCCACTCACCATAAGAGATCAACATGTGGCAAGGGGTTAGGGAGTGGTTAACAGCTGTTAACAGCTGTAAAAAAGATATTTTGCTGCATCTAGCCCCTACTTAGGGACCTAGTTTGGCAGATTTACAGTTTCAGTCCCTGCAACCTCAAAACTTGGTTTACGATGCGGTTTTTTTGACACGTTTAAGCCCCGTTAACCCCATTTCAAAGCTCTAAAATGAAGTTAAATTATAGGGAACTTAAAATGTGTTCAAAAATATCTCGGGTGTCGGTTCGTTCAGCCGTACGGTTACGTTGTTCGGTTAATTACGACGGAATGCGCATAAGCGCGAAAAATGATCCAAATGGCGTGACGAATGGATTTTTCTTATGCCAAACACTAAAATAAAATATTTTAGTGCTTACATAAATTTTTGGATGTCCGGATGTATTTAGAACGTAAGTTATGCGCGAAAATGCAAACTTGTGCACTTTTTGACGCTTTTTGTCCCTGAATGACCCCAAAAGTTTATTTTAGCATACCGAACCCCTCAAAGCCTATTTATAAGCTATGTAAAGGATATTTATGGTATGTTTAACTTATGGTCATGTTCCGGAATGTCTGTTACAGTTCAAATTGGCATACTTTCGCAGTTTGTCAAGTTTAGTCCCTGTAAGCGAATTAACTTGTTTTTGCCATACCAAAGCCTTCAAAACTTATTTCTAAGTTATGTAAAGGTTATTTAAGGTATGTTAAGCCTATGTCACTATTCCGGAGTGTTTGTTGCATTAAACTGGTTATATTTATGCATTGGTGCGCGTATAACCTTCTAGAAAGCGATTTAGAGTTTGGAATTGAACAAAAATTGATATGTGCAAATGATACACATATTTTTTACAAATCCCAAGTATGAAATATAATATTTCATTGGTTTGGTATTTGTTTGATGGCCGTGGAGGCACAGGTGTTACACTTCCTCAGTAACTACGTGCTAAATTTCAGGACGAAATTTCTTTCAAGTTGGGGATGATGTGACAACTCGAGTTTTCAAGGTCTTTACTCGTCACGTGTCTTGTTTCGCATAATGTTTTTATAATCCGCTTGCATTGTAACTTGTCCATGTTTGGTATATGTTTGATGTATTATAGATTGGGTTAAATAATAAACTTGGGAACTGTTTGATATTTGTATGGTGTATTGTAACATAGTTGGGTCAAATAATAAACTTATGAACTGTTTGAGTTGTGAACCTAGGGGGTTTCGTCATACATATCCCGACGAAACCGTGGTGTTTCGCCACAAGGGGAGCCGACGAAACATCTCATGTTTCATCGCAAATAACTTTCGCCGGCCCAGGGTTCTTCGAAACCCAGTAAGGGCCCAGTACTATCTCTCGATTATATTTTACTTGGAACACTTGTTATCTGTCATGTAATTGCTCCATTGCAAACCCTAGAGCCCTCCCCTCTGTGCGACGGCAACCTTGAGTCCTCGAAGCCCTCTATATCGATCAATTCATTGTTCCTCCTATCTCGGTTAGTGTTTAACCATTATTGATTGTTGGATTGAAATTATCATTGACTGGTTGTTTGGAATCATTACTTACTGTTGCTATGCAATGCTTAAGATCGTGATTGGATGATGATTTTGTTAATAAGTCATTAGATCTGTGTGATTATCAGTTACGGTTGTGTATGGTGTGTATATAGGGTTGATGATTATGATCGTATGTTTAGAACATGAGGATTGTTAATGCTTGGCTGTTGTATGTGACCGACAATTAGCAACTAGATAATCGATCGGTGATCATGATTGGAATCGACTTAATCGCCGGGCCAATGGCGAGCGGGTCATTAGTTAAATAGCGCTATTAGGTTTGACAAGACTCACACCATGCCGCAGAGGACGGGAGTGGACTAATGGATCTGGGCACTTAGTCAATGATGATAGACATTGACGTAGGGCACATAAACATGACTCTAGTCAGTTGTCGATATGGTATTGGGTCTAGTGGTTAACATGGGGTAGCCCCCACTGGTTATGGTTTGGGAAACAAGAAATTGGTTAATACATGGTTTTCGAAAGAACTTATGGTTTTTGGAACAACTTTAAAATGGACAACCAACTGTGAACTCGCTCAACTTTGTTGTTGACTCGTTGTTACATGCCTTGCAGGTCGTTAGATGCTCAGCTGGAGCTGGCATGGGAGCAGGAGTCGTTGTGGGACATGGACTGTTGAATTCCATTTTAAACATTTGAACTTTTAAACTTATACTTTGGTTTTAAACTTTATGCTTCCGCTGATAGCTTGAATTTGATTAACTTGTTTTGAACACCAATTATATTGTGTGGTTGGACTTTTATTTATTTAATTACATTGTTCAATATGATTGGTGGCTGGATCCTTCTCAGTCACGCCTCCTGCGGTGATACTCCGCTTGTGGTTTTTGGGGGTGTGACAGATTGGTATCAGAGCGATTGGTTATAGTGAAATCGGTTTTAAAAAGGAAAAGCTTTTAACAAAACCAGACTATAACCTGTACAGCGCTCAACGATCCACAACGACGCTTCGCTCCACGTGCAAGGCTCAACACAATAGGTGATATAGTTTATGATTGTATTGCCTGCCTGTTAGTTTAAGTAGTGCATTTATCATGGTATGCTTAGTCAGTGTAACAACTATTGCTTGAAAATCTGTGTGCTTACTCTCTTCTGTCATTCCATACTTACGCACTTTCATGACACATTTCTCACTTATGTTTGCTTCAATGTGAAGATCATGAGTGGACGTCTCAACTTGACTCAAGCCCAGCTGATGGCTTTAATCAATGAATGAGTTGCTGAGGCACTCGCAGCTGCTCAAGCAGGAGGTAAAACCTGCCATTTCGACCAATCCTAGGATGTTTAGATCCTACTCTCGTGAACCAACTCTCGTGCTTAACCTTGTCTTCTCTTTCTCGCACAACAGGTCAACATGCTCAGCCTCCCGTATGTACGTTCAAGACCTTTATGGACTGTCGACCTAGTACCTTCAGTGGTACAGAAGGAGTTGTAGGTCTTCTACACTGGTTCGAGAAGATCGAATCCTTTTTTGAGATGTGTGAATGCCCTGAAGCTCGTAGGGTGAAATTTGCTACTGGAACACTTGAAGGCGGTGCGTTAACTTGGTGGAACGCACAGGTTCAAATGCTAGGGTTGGCAGCTGCTAATGCCACCCCATGGAACGACTTCAAAGATCTGATCAAAGAGGAGTACTGTCATCGCGACGACATTCACAAGCTAGAGGTGGAGTTTTACAACTTGAAGATGACGGGGTCTGAAATCGAGGCGTATACGAAGAGATCGAACGAATTGGCTGCATTGTGTCCTACTATGGTGGATCCTCCTATCAAACGTATCGAGCTGTACCTCAAAGTTTTAGTGCCAGAGATTCAGAGCCATGTGACTGCAGCTAACCTCCCTACGATCCAGCAAGTCATACGACTGTCTCATCGTCTCACTGATCAGGCAGTTGAGCAGAACAAGCTGCCTAAGCGTATTAGCGCCACTACTTCCGATGCTCCTAGCGACAACAAGCACAAACAGGATGGGAATTCAAGTAAAGGTTCAACTTCTGTTCAGTCTCAGTCTCAGCAGTGAAGGACTGACGACTACAAGAGCCCTGGTCAGTAATCTTCAGGTAATCAGAGTCAAGGAGGGTACAGGGGAAATCAACCTAAGTGCAACCGTTGTAACTTGCACCACAGCAGGCCGTGTGGCAAGGGTCATTGTCATTGATGTAACAAGCCTGGTCACGCAGCGAAGGATTGCAGGAGCCCATATCCTGCAAATCAGAATCGCCAGCAGCAGCAACAGGCACCATAGAACCAACAGCAGCAACAACAAAAGGGTAATAAAGGGTGTTTTCAGTGTGGTGCTGAAGGCCACTTCAAGAGGAACTGCCCTCAGCTGAACCAGAATCAGAACAACAACAACAACCAGGGAAATGGAAACAATGGGGGCAACAATGATGGCAATTGTGCCAGGGGGCGTGCTTTCGTGATTGGTCAGGGTGATGCGAGGAATGATCCCAACGTTGTGATAGGTAAGTTCCTACTGGATCACTTCTTTGTTTTAGTTTTATTTGATTCGGGTACCGATACTAGTTACGTGTCCTTAAAAGTTAGTCAGATGCTTAAGCGTACTCCAATTCTCTTGAACACCAAGCACATTGTAGAACTAGCAAACGGTAAAAATCTTGAGGCCACACACGTAGTTAAGGGTTGTAATCTCATTTTAGCTGGTCAGACCTTCTCTATCGACCTTATCCCCATTGTTCTTGGTAGCTTCGACGTTGTCATCGGGATGGATTGGTTATCTCATCATCAAGCAGAGATTCTTTGCAAGGAGAAAATTTTCCGCATCCATCGTTCTGGTGAAGAACCTCTCGTGGTTCGTGGTGACAAGAATGGTGCTGTTGTAGGCATCATATCTTTCCTTAAGGCCCAGAAGTGCTTACGAAAGGGCCACACAGCTATTCTAGCCCTCGTTACTGACACCTGAACGAAGGAGAAGAAGATAGAGGACATCCCTATTGTACGCGACTTTCCTGAGGTATTTCCTGAGGAATTACCTAGTCTTTCGCCTCATCGTCAAGTCGAGTTTCAAATCGAGCTAGCTCCTGGAGTGGCACCAATAGCTCGTGCACCTTATCGTTTAGCTCCATCAGAACTAGAAGAATTGTCCACACAACTACAAGAGCTCTTGGACAATGGTTTTATTCGTCCTAGCTCTTCCCCCTGGGGAGCTCCAGTCTTGTTTGTGAAGAAGAAAGACGGTACCTTCCGAATGTGTATTAACTATCGCGAACTCAACAAGGTGACTATGAAGAATCGTTATCCTCTTCCGCGTATTGACGACTTGTTCGACCAGTTGCAATGGTCGAGCTTCTACTCTAAGATTGATCTGAGATCGGGCTATCATCAACTGAGAGTTAGAGACGAGGACATCTCCAAGACAGCATTCAGAACTCGCTACGGGCACTACGAGTTTTTAGTCATGCCTTTCGGGTTGACGAACGCACCGGCGGTCTTCATGGATCTCATGAACTGAGTGTGCAAACCTTACCTGGATAAGTTCGTTATTGTTTTCATCGACGACATCCTGATCTATTCTAAGAGTCAGGAGGAACACGAGCATCATCTGCGACTTATTTTGGAACTTCTTCGAGCAGAGCAGCTTTATGCTAAGTTTTCGAAATGCGACTTTTGGCTTCATGAAGTCCATTTCCTAGGCCACGTGGTAAACGAGGATGGGATTCATGTGGATCCATCCAAGGTTGACTCAATCAAGAACTGGCCTGCACCCAGTACACCAACTAAAATCTGCCAATTCTTGGGTTTGGCGGGTTACTACAGAAGGTTTATCAAGGATTTCTCAAGATTGCGCAACCTCTCACTTCACTAACTCAGAAGGGTGTCACCTATCGTTGGGGTGATGCACAGGAATCCGTGTTTTAACACTTAAAGAATAGACTTTGTAGCACACCTATTCTCTCGTTACCTGAAGGCACAGACGATTTCGTGGTTTATTGCGACACGTCAATCCAAGGACTTGGCTGTGTGCTGATGCAACGTGAGAAATTTATTGCTTATGCATCACGCCAACTTAAGGTTCACGAAAGGAACTACACTACCCACGACCAGGAGCTGGGAGCTGTTGTTTTCGCACTCAAGATATGGAGGCATTACCTGTACGGTACCAAGTGCACCATTTACACCGATCACAGAAGTCTCCAGCGTATCTTCGAACAGAAGGAGTTGAATATGCGACAGTGTCGGTGGGTCAAACTTCTGAATGATTATGAATGCGCGATCAAGTACCATCCGGGCAAAGCCAATGTTGTGGCCGACGCCTTCAGTCGAAAGGAGATTAACCTAAGCGTGTACGTGCGTTACTGCTTAACATCCACTCTAGTCTTCCCGCTCAAATTCGTGATGCTCAGATCGAACATTGAAAGCAGAGAACATCAGGGCTGAGTCCCTACGAGGATCGAAGAAATGGTTAGAACAAAAGGAAGACGGTGATTACTACGTGACAGGGTGCATCTGGGTTCCATTTTATGGTAATCTACGTGAACTTGTGATGGATAAAGCACACAAGTCTCGTTACTCGGTACATCCTGGTTCGGATAAGATGTACCATGATCTCAAAACTACGTAATGGTGGCCCCATATGAAAGCTAACATAGCGACCTATATTAGTAAATGCTTGACCTGTGCTAGGGTCAAGGTTGAATACTAGAAGCCATCAGGCCTACTTCAACAACCAGAGATCCCGACATGGAAATGGGAGCAAATTTCCATGGACTTCGTTACTGGCTTACCTAGATCTCAATGAGGAAATGATACCATTTGGGTGATCGTGGATCGACTGACCAAGTCTGCACATTTTCTGGCTATCAAGGAAATGGATAAGTTTTCTACTTTAGCAGACGTTTACCTGAAGGAAGTAGTTTCAAGGCACGGGGTGCCAACCTCCATCATAACTGATCGTGACGCGCGTTTTACCTCTGAGTTGTGGCAAGCGATGAACAAATCCTTAGGTTCTCGTCTAGACATGAGTACAGCATATCATCCGCAGACGGATGGGCAGTCTGAATGCGCCATCCAAACCCTTGAAGACATGCTTCAAGCATGTGTAATCGACTTTGGTAACGGCTGGGAAAGACACCTCCCGTTAGTGGAGTTTTCATATAACAACAGTTACCACACCAGTATCCAGGCTGCTCCGTTCGAGGCATTGTACGGACGGAAGTGTTGATCACCTCTTTGCTGGGCAGAGGTTGGCGACAGCCAAATCACTGGCCCAGAACTCTCATCGTAGACACAACAGAGAAGATTTCTTAGATACGACAACGAATGGTGGCAGCTCGTGACCGTCAGAAAAGCTACGTGGATAAGCGCAGGAAACCACTCGAGTTTCAGGTTGGGGTTCGAGTGCTACTTAAAGTCTCACCTTGTGTAGTTCGTTTTGGCAAGCGAGGCAAGTTGAATCCACGCTATGTTGGACCTTTCGAAATCATTGAGAAAATAGGCAAGGTGGCCTACAAAGTAAACCTACATGAAGAACTCCGTGGAGTTCACAACATATTCCATGTGTCAAATTTGAAGAAGTGTCTGTCAGATGAGACCCTCATAGTTCCTCTCAAGGAGCTCACCATCGACGATCAGTTACGATTCGTCGAGGAAGCAGTAAAGATTACTGATCGAGACGTTAAGGTTCTCAAGCCTACCAGAATACCCATTATTCGAGTTCGTTGGAACTCCCGTCGTGGCCCAGAGTTTACTTGGGAACGAGAAGACCAAATGAAACACAAGTATCCCCAGTTGTTCGAGAAAAGTGAAACCACTACTGAGGCTGAAGCTACTGCGGAATTTCAGGAAGAAATTCCAAACCAACAAGGGGATGATGTGACACCCCAGGAAAACCAGGAAACCACGCAACCTAACTAGCTTCCTCAGTAACTACGTGCTAAATTTCAGGTTGAAATTTCTTTCAAGTTGGGGATGATGTGACAACTCGAGTTTTCAAGGTCTTTACTCGTCACGTGTCTTGTTTCGCATAATGTTTTTATAATCCGCTTGCATTGTAACTTGTCCATGTTTGGTATATGTTTGATGTATTATAGATTGGGTTAAATAATAAACTTGGGAACTGTTTGATATTTGTATGGTGTATTGTAACATAGTTGGGTCAAATAATAAACTTATGAACTGTTTGAGTTGTGAACCTAGGGGGTTTCGTCATACATATCCCGACGAAACCGTGGTGTTTCGCCACAAGGGGACCCGACGAAACATCTCATGTTTCATCGCAAATAACTTTCGCCGGCCCAGGGTTCTTCGAAACCCAGTAAGGGCCCAGTACTATCTCTCGATTATATTTTACTTGGAACACTTGTTATCTGTCATGTAATTGCTCCATTGCAAACCCTAGAGCCCTCCCCTCTGTGCGACGGCAACCTTGAGTCCTCGAAGCCCTCTATATCGATCAATTCATTGTTCCTCCTATCTCGGTTAGTGTTTAACCATTATTGATTGTTGGATTGAAATTATCATTGACTGGTTGTTTGGAATCATTACTTACTGTTGCTATGCAATGCTTAAGATCGTGATTGGATGATGATTTTGTTAATAAGTCATTAGATCTGTGTGATTATCAGTTACGGTTGTGTATGGTGTGTATATAGGGTTGATGATTATGATCGTATGTTTAGAACATGAGGATTGTTAATGCTTGGCTGTTGTATGTGACCGACAATTAGCAACTAGATAATCGATCGGTGATCATGATTGGAATCGTTGGGGATGATTAGAGATCTAGGAATCGTGAAATTGTAACCATGTGAATCTGTGTTTCATTAACTGATGAGCAGTGACGAAACCAGATATGTTTCGCCACACTATATCTCGAGGAAACATGAAGTGTTTCGTCACATGTTAACTCGACGAAACTCTATAAGTTTCGCCACTTAGCATCTCGACGAAACTCTATAAGTTTTGTCGTTTGAAGTTTCGCCGCCGAGTGGATGGGTTGCAACAGATTGTGGTTCATCATGTGTGTGAAACCTGAATGATTATCACCTACCTGTAAATGATGTAAATCATGATTGAGGAAACATGAATTTGCTTATGATGAATAGTT